>JABXWE010002355.1:0-58546 GCA_014611495.1 Limonius californicus | reverse complement strand
TGATTAATTAAAAGAATTAAATTTACTTCTTGTGTTCTTCTGGCATGCGGACTCTACCATTTTCGTTTGATGCAATAGCAATAAATATCCCTGTCTAATTACTCCTGAGTGTAAGTTGGCCATGTCTGATAATATTTTACTGTATATCTAGTGCAATTTCTATTTACTATTTACTTTCTCATTCGTCTTCGTGAAATTTCGAACAGTTATTAATATGGGTCCCAAATAGTTGAATTGTTAATCTAAATTAGTTTAAGCATATTGTTATGTAGTGTAGTATTCCACAGCATGCTTGAAATGTTAGTAAATACAAGACATATTCGGATCCAATGTCCGCTTAAATATTCCCACCTAATAAAGGGTGTTTTGAGGAGGTGCTTCAGTGGTTGATGAATTAGCCGTACGTCACTTTGCCGCTGATCTGTCATTAACGAAACGCGCACTACAATTTAAATCCCGCCAAGTGTTAAGTCCGCACTGTGATTCGTCTTCTTAAGGCAAACAAGAAAAGCTTCCGAAATTTACCATCATGAGTGTAGAAATTTCAAAGATAGTGGAACAAACATGTACGATGAGGAACGAAATGGGAGACCTTCTGTTGTGAAGGCAGATTTTATGGAAAATCTGAAGAACATTTCGTCAAAATTGGAAATTGTCACAAACATGCTACCATAAACTTTGTGCAAGGTGGATGCAAAAGTTGTTGGCAAAAACCAGCGAACGACTGCTGCACTGATCTTCTTGATCACTGATGGTGATTAGTATCTGAATTACATTGTAGCAGACAACGAGGCGAGATCTCGTACACAAATGTTGAAATCAAACAACAATCAATGCAGTGAAATCATGCGAGTTCTCCTAAAGCCAACATTTCAAGCACATGTAATAGAAGAGAACTAAAAGTTTATGTCTACTATATTTTGGGACAAGGAAAGACGCATTTTTTGTTGATTTCCTGGAACATGGTTAATGGTGATTCTGTACAAATTGCGAGGATTCCAGACTTCTCGACTCTTAGTTTTATACGATAGCGCCCTACCGTACACGGCGGCTCGCACTGTGTAACTCATTGAACAATTCAACTAAGAAATGTTTAACCTTTCTCCATATAGTCTCGACTTAGCGGCAAATGACCGTCACTTCTTCCTTCATCTTAAAATTTTGTGAAAACCCCACAGCGGCTGTCTTGTTAGCGACCACTTCAAAATAACGGTACAAAATTGGTTTCCGTCACAGGCGGTAATCTTCTATGACTACGGTATAGAAAAGCTTGTATGGTCAGTTTTAAATTTGAATGTTGACTATGCAGAATAACAGTTTAGAAGTATATCTAAGATTTAAACATAATAAAATTATCGTCTCAGCTATACACTTTTATTTTTTTCTTTCGAATAAGCCTAGTACTATTTATTAATCCGGCTACTTCTACAAATTTTATGAGGTTTGTTAGCTGTTTCTTGTTGCTTACTAATGTTTGTTTTCTACTGTTTTTGAGATGTAGGGATAATATGCTATAATTTCCTATTGTTATCGCCGACATTGAAGATAATCTATATTTTACTCACTTATACTTACAGTTTTAAGCAGCCAAGAACAATGTCTAGCGTGGATATTACGCCGAAGCGAATTTCTCTGCATTATCCACTAAGCTCAGAGGATGTTGATATCGAGAAAGTGAGTAATACTAATTATTGCAACAAAAGCATTTTTCCGTAATTCTACCTTATTTTTACCGCAGGAACTCTTGAAACCGTTCACTCATCTTATGTCCGTTCCCGGAAAGCAAATCAGACTAAATCTAATAGAAGTTTTGGGACACTGGATATCACCTGCTGAAGAGAAAGTGAAGCATATTGAAGAGATTGTCCATTCCATCCACCATGCTACACTTTTGTACGTATATCTTGTATGATAATTTTTAAACTGTACGATACGAATAGGGCCTTTCAACTTAAAATAATTCTATAGATTTGATTGAAGCATATACAGGATGAATTAAAAGTTATACTAGCACACCCTGGAGACGATTGCGCAGGTCCGAAAACGGTTCCTTACAGAGTTACAGCCCTCTAAACTTAACCGATAATATTTCAGGATCGGATCTAATGATAACATCGACTATAATAGTAGCATTAGCGCAGCGATATTTTCAGTATATTTTCACTTCTTTTGCCGTCTTAAAATGTATATACGCTATTCAAAAACATGCAAGAACAAGAGAGCAACCAATCAGTAACTGGTAATATTCCACAGTTTACAGTATTCGACACAAGGGTCAAACCAGGAGCTAACTGCGGTAGCGACCACTATTATACTAATTTGTGAAGTTGTACCACAATATTCTGTCGATACTGTGAAAAAGGAGGATATGATAAATGCAAGTGAGAGAACTAGTAGAAACAAAGAGACAGCCAAATATAACTTACATTTGCTACAAGACAACAGCATCAAAGAGTTATAACAGAGAAGATCAACTAATCTGCCGAATAATGCAGCTACAGATTAATACGTAGAGAAGGATTATAGTAGTATAAGAGAAGCCATACATCAAGGTGTCAGAGAAGCTCTGGAAGAAACTATCAATAAAAAACGACGGAATCAAACCTGATAGACCGACCAACTAGAAGAAATTGTAAAACTTATATAACAAGCATATCAAAATTGGTTAGTGAATAAAACAAAAGAAAAGCAGAAGATGCACAAACAACACAATAGAGAAGGTAAAAATAAAATCAAAGAAGGAAATAATCTAAGTCTGGAAAGGAAGTTCTTAGAAATTGAGAGTCTAATTGGGAGAATCAAGGTCAGAAGATGTCTGAAGGTGCATGAAAAATATAAAAATCAGCAATAACGCAATAACAACAAAACATATTAGTATGAAAGACTGGACGATACATTATAAGCAATTGTTAACTGAATACAGGGCTCATTACCAGACAATCCAAAAAATAGTAGGTACGAAACTCAAAATATTATTTTTTATTTATTGGCATATTTACAACCTACTCAGAAGATACAAGTGAGTAATGAGTAAATGTTATATTAAATCAGGCCAATACCGTCTTCCCAGGGTTATACACTAACAGAAGGCAGCTAGAGGAGTAAATCTAGTGGCCAGGTGCGTTGAAGTCTTCTTGCGGCTGCTGGTTCGAATCTTTGGATTTCAGTTGTTACATGAGGGATTTTCAGGTCGGTGTGGATAGAATCGTTGCTTGCATACCATGGAGCGTTAGTGATTATTCGGAGTATTTTGGATTGTATTCTTTGAATGATTTTTGTATGGGATGCTTTTGCACAGCCCCAGAGCTGGATACCATAAGTCCAGATGGGTTTTATGATGATTTTATAAAGCGGTACCTTGTTGGATAACGAAAGCTGCGAACGCCAGCCATTGTATCTGCTTCAGTTTCAATCCTATTTGTTGTCTTTTTTTCTTGATATACGTTCCCAGTTGAGTTTTTCGTCAATGTGCATACCTAAATATTTTATTTCGGACTTAGTTGGGATTTGAGTATTGTTAAAACTGGTGGGAGGGCACACAAGTCTTCTGTTACTGAAGGGTATTTGTGCTGACTTGTCGCTGTTTACTGTGACTCTCCATTTCTTGGTCCAGTCCTGTAGGAGATTGAGGTGGTTCTGTAAATGAGTTGTCGCTGCTGCAGGTGATTCACTGGTTGAGAAGATGGCTACATCGCCATGCAAACATGGCAATAGTAGTGTTTTGCGTGGTTGGTGAATAAGATGAATAAATCAGGTAAAGTAAAGAGCCTAACACACTTCCTTGCGGTACTCCTGCTTTAATTTGAT
The DNA here is from genome assembly GCA_014611495.1 of Limonius californicus. NCBI lineage: Eukaryota > Metazoa > Arthropoda > Insecta > Coleoptera > Elateridae > Limonius > Limonius californicus. Next base: position 54,739 of record JABXWE010002355.1, on the reverse strand, counting down.
GGTATTCCTAGGCTGAGTTATTTATTACAACTTGGAAGAATCTTTCGGTGAGGTATGATTTTAGGATTAAATAGATCTGAGCTGGGAATTGTAGTTTGATCTTGAACAGGAGGCCTGCATGCCAAACCTTATCGAAGGCTTGCTTTATATCTAGGAAAGCAGCTGCAGTTAATTTTTTGGTTTTAAGACTTTCTATTATTTGATTGACGATCCGGTGGCATTGGTGTATCGTTGAGTGGGCTTCACGAAAACCGAATTGGAAGGTCTGGATTATCTGGTCAAGATTGACAGCTTTTTTTATTCTTTTTAATAGGAGCTTGGATAATAGAGGTAATAGGCTTATCGGTCTAAAGGAAGATGGGAGGTTGAGTGGTTTGCCAGGCTTTGCGATCATAGTAATCTTAGCATACTTCTATTGTAGTGGAAAGTACGTTAATCTCAATATACTATTGTATATGGTGGTGAGGAGCACCACTGTTTTTCTTGGAAGATGCTGCATTACTTCACCTACGATCAAGTCATAGCCAGGGGCTTTTTTGGTGTTGGTAAGGCTGATTTGTTGGCGTACTTCTGATGGAGAGAAGGGTTGTATTGGCGGCGAGAGTTGGCACGGAGCGGTTGTATTGAATTTCAGTGTCGTCGTAGTTGTCGTGTGTGTCCGGGGTAGCGAATACGGTGACAAGGTGTTCTGCGAAGGTGCTTGCTTTGGCCTTGTCTGTTCTGGCCCATGTATCATCCGGCTTTCTGATTGGTGGTATCGCTATTATGGGTCTCTTGAATGTTTTTGTTGCTTTCTAGATTGAATGGTCGGTAGGAGAAAGCTTGGTAATGTATTCTTTGAAAGTTTCATTGCGGGCTTCCGTAAGTGTGGTATGTAGTTGATGGGCAAGTCTATTGTAGATTGTTTTGTCGTGCCTGTTCTTTGTTAATAGCCATGTTTTCCGGGCTCTTCGTTACTCCGCGAGTAGGTTACGTATATGGCGAGGAATGTTATTGATTACAGGAGTGCGATTTATAGCAGTAGGTGTGGCTTGCCAAGCAGCGGCTTGTATTGTTGTCGTAAGGTGATGAACTGCTTCATCAGGGTCTTGATTATCTTTAATTCTGATACTTAGGTTAATGTTTTCTGCTAATAGATCTCTGAATTGATCCCAATTCGTATGTTTGTTACAGAGCCTAACCGGCATTTCTTTGGTCATTATTGTGGTAGTGACGGTGATAATGACTGGGGTGTGATCAGTGGAGCGGTTGTAATTTGGTTCTGCTTTGGTGTAAATGTTGGCTATTCCATTGACAACTGCATAGTCTAATAGGTCTGGGAGTTTTTGTGGGTCACTAGGGCAATACGTCGGTTCTCCGGTTGATAGAAAGTTGAAATTGTTCCTCTGGATTGTTCTTAGTAGGTTGCACACTTTCGGGTTGATAAGTCTAGAGCCCCAAGCTGTATTTTTTGCGTTCCAGTCCCCTCCTGCTAAAAATGTAGGGCCTAGCGATCTGCGAAGTTCTTCATTCGTCAGTCGAGATGGGGTGCCTCCGTGGGCTGTACATGGCTGAGATTACAAGCAAATATGGGAAGGCTTGATCTTTTATGGTTGCACTTTGAATCTTTTCAGTTAGGTATGGTTGAAGTTCATGATGGACAATCGTGTTCTTAATTATCACAGCTGATCCGCCTTGCGCCGTCCTATCTGGGTAATTGGCATAATATGTGGTATAATGCGGTATTTTTACAATAGTCCTATTAGTTGCATGAGTCTCGGAAACGAGTAGTATGTCAATTTGTTGTAGTTGTAGAAAGATTATTACTTCCGGAATATGGTTAGTGATACCGTTGGTGTTCCACAGCGCGATGCGTAGTAGATAGTCATTTTACGCTATTTTGTTTATCACTGTGGAAAGCATGTTTAATATCATGCTGTTCTGACTTATGAGCTGGGAAAACATGTTTTTAAATTCATTGAGAAAAGTTGTGAGCATTTCGGGAATGTTTATTACTTGTTGGATTTGAGTTGAGGAGCTATGGTTCTGTTTTGTCCATGCTTGAGGATTGTTGGTTACGCGTTGTGTTTCACCGCTGTGGTTATTAGCTTGGTTACGGAGAGGGGGAAATTCAATTAAGGTGAAGTTAGGAGGAGCTTGCTGCAGACGGGTTTGGTTAGCTATTCCTATGAATGGCGTGTTTCGGGCTCTTTGGAGGTCCTGGTATATTGTGCAATCCTTGTAATTGGCAAGATGATCTCCGCCGCGTAGACCGCACTTGGCCGGGGTATTTTGATCTTTTTTGCATATTGCAGTGTTGTGTCCGCCGCCACATTTTACACAAACATAAGATTTATTGTAATAAAATTTAGTATGCCCGTAGTATTGACATCTTAAGCATTGCGGGATAGTGCTTTTCTTTTTAGGAGGTTCAATCGCGACTACCATATTCCCGATATATTTGATATCAAAGATTTTTTTATTGTTCTCGCTTGGCTCAAGGTCGACCATGAAAAGGGAGAGAGGTTGTTTGGTTACCCTATGGCGTATATTTATGATGTTATGCACTGTATGACCCTGTTTGGCTAGCCCATCCTTTATGGTGTTTATCGGAACGGAATGGTGGAGGTTTCGAACCGCTACTCTATCTGCTCTGTCTTCTTTTAGTTGGAAGGTATGGTGTATAATGTTTTCATCTTTTAAGTGTTTCGACAACTTTCTGTAAGTGTCGGCAGTATGGGTATTAATTCTAATTGTGTTATTTGATGCTGCTGACGTGTGATACTGCTCTGCCTCAAAGACTTTAGTGAGATTCGTGACTATTTCCCATAGTCAGTTACTCCATGGATGTATATTGGTGGGGGTTTTACAGTTTTAGGTTGTTGATTGTCATTGTCGTTAGTGGTTGGTGTTTGTGCGAGTATTTCATATCTGTTAGACATAGGTTAGGTTTAGTTAATTTGGGATTCGGTGCCGTTGTATTTCTTTTCCTTTTTTTAAATGTTTGCCATTCATGTTTTGAACTAGGTTGACTTTCTTCGTCGTTGTCAGCAGTCATATCGGTGTCTTCGATCGTTTTCTCGTTATCATTTATGTCTGATTCTGATGGGGTGTCACTGACTGCTTCATAAAGTTGTTGCTAATAATTACTTTCGTTGGTTTGCATTGCTTGGTTAGGTGGGGCAATATTTGGGTTTTTTACAAAAGGGGAAGTCATCATTATTTGATTGTTGGTTACACATGGGAGTTGAGGATTATAGTGATTTTGCGGTTGTAAGGCAGAGTATCTCTGGATACCAGGGATATTAAATGTAACACCGTAATTTTCAGGGACGAATTGATTGTTTACAGCTGTTATTGTTGGCGGTCATGGGCCGTAGCCGTTACCGGACGGGTACATAATTTACAGTGTATTTACGTACATTTAACAGGTAAGTAAAATCCCTTACACGTACGAATTTTTAGTTGAATATATGTATTCAGTCAATGAACGAACTTGACCTCTTGTTCACTATCTGTTTATGGCACTGCACTTGTAGAGATAACAGAACTCGTGGAGTATGTGTTTACGCTTTGAAAGCCAAATGCGAACTGAAACTCAAAATAATAACACCATAATATCAGTGGACAAACTACGTGATGTTATTAAAACTATGAAAAATGGCACAGCTCCGGGACCCGGCAACACTTACGCAGACTTAATAAGATATGGATGGCAGAAAGTAAAAGGAAGTTTATGCCACATAATTAACAACTGTATTGAAGAATAATACCTGACTAGTGGAAAACATCGTATATATCAATTTACAAGATAGGGGAGCGAAACGATAAAATAAAAAAGTGCGGGGATTTCTATAAAGAGAGCATATCACTAACGAAGACATAAGAAATAAAATAAGGACACAAGAAACAGTATTAGAAACAATCTAACTAAGAAGTCTGAAATGGTTCGGACGCCTGATGCGAATGGAAGACAGCAGATGGCCCTCACGAATATTCAGGTGGAAACCACCGTGACGAACGAGAAAAGGAAGACCCAGACGAACGTGGAACCAGGGAATAAGAGCAGAACTGAAGACACGAGGTTTAACATTAGAAGACAGAGATGTGCGACGAATTAGGACGGGAAGACGGCGAATAGCTGTATAATACCTACCGCATATATATAACTAATAATAATCTAAATATTACAATTCTTAAACAATAAGATGTTTTCAATTAATCAATAATTGGTAGCAAATTTAGAGGGAATGTTGGGAATCGCCATCGTTTAACCTCTTGCAAATAATTATATTCCATTTTGTGTACTAAGCTAAGAAGCAGTTTCTGCTTTGCACTACCCATCTTTATTAGTTTTAACTAAATAAAAAAACATTACATAACAAAATTCATTTTTTTACAGACCTGACGATATTCAAGATTATACAGGCCGCAGAAGGGGTATACCAACTGCCCACACGGTATATGGTATTCCAAGGACGATCTTCGCAGTAGATACGCTGGAGGCGCGTGTTTACTGTCTGCTGGATCAGTTACAAAATTTTGAAGTAATTGTATTAATAACTAAACAGCCTAACTTAAAAATATTAGAAAAATTCGCATTTGATTAGGTTTGAGAATCATGTACTAGAATTGAGCACGGGGATGATTTCTCACGAATAACGAAAAATCAAAATACATTATAAATCAAAGATATGTGGAAAACTGTAGATTTTAAATGTGTCTTTGCTTGTCTTGGTTCTCCCTAAGGAAAACCAATCATATTTTTTAAGTTGAGCAGCCTGTATTTTTATAATTATTGTAAACGGAGGGTGCAAATGATATAATCTCATACTGTCATTGCAATTGTATCTTGTTGATTTTTGATTTAATCCTTCAGTGGTGACGTGCGGTGTCACAGACCGACGAATTCTTATTGGTTTTATAACTTTTGAAGTAGTGGGGGGGGGGGCGACCTATTGCCTTAAGTGTACCTTCCCCCCAGTGTATTAGGAGTGTTCCTAGCAAGTGGTAGTTTTCTGTGCGTTACAGTTTTTATTGTAATTATCTACGGTCCGTCAGACCGATGTCATTACAGACGTTATAAGAAAATTTTGTACTTCAACCTCATTTTAAGGTAAGTTAGTACTAATTTATAATCTACAACGAATAATTATTTATGGTAATTTATAAATTTTATGTTTTCGGTAGAAAATGGGGGACTATGAGCGAGAGCAGGACAGATTGGAAAAGTTAATGAAAGAAATGTTAACTGATGAAGCGGATTATGAGGTGTATGGCGACGACGACAATGATCTAATTGAAGAAGATCATATTGAAGTACACGAAGAAAGTTCTGGTACAAAACAGGAATTTGCATTGGACGATGATTTAGAAGAAAGTAATGAACCGGTCTTTACGGGGAAAGATAAAAAACTCTGTGGAATACATATATCCCTTCACAAAATGTGAGAACTAGGACAAGAAACATTATCAGAATGAAACTACCTGCGGTTGCTACAACTCTCCGTGAATTCAAGGTGCCTTTAGAAATTTGGAAGCGTTTTTTTGCAATGGATATTATTAATCTGGTAGTACCTCACACAAATTAATATTTGGAATCGGTAGAAATAGAGGCGCTTTTGGGCTTGTTGCTTTTGAATGGTGTTAAGAAAACTAATCATTTAAACGCAGAAGACCTTTTCAGGACCAATGGTACGCCTCCAGAGATTTTTCAACTAGCCATGTCATGTCATGTCATGTCACATGGAAACTAGGGAGGCTAGATGCTCATTAGACAAACTAGCACTAATTAGAGAGTTGTTTTCTAAGTTTGTAAAGAATTGTAAACAAAACTATAATTTGCCACGGCAAGTGACAGTTGACGAAAAGCTTGAAGCATTTCGTGACAGTTGTAGTTTCCGGCAGTATATACCACTAAAGCCAAATAAATACGAAATAAAAAAATTGCTCTTTGCGATGCAAAAATGTTTTACACCAGTAACCTAGAGGAGTACGTCGCAGTTCAACCTGAAGGCTCATTTTTAACAAGCAACAGCGGACTGTCAGTTGTGCAACGATTATGTGAACCACTTTATGGATCTAATAGAAACGTCACAACAGACAGATGGTACACGAGTACTGAATTAGCGAAAACACTGTTAACCCTTTAGTATCCAACCCCAGCAAAAATGAAAATTTTTAAAATTTTCTTGTTTTCTTCTTTTTTGGGTTTGTAACTAAGACCTCTGAATTTTTTCAAATTTTTTGACTAATATATAAAAAGTTTTCAAAATTTTGGACACAAAAGTACCGTCAGGAATAATTTGCACCAAACATGTTTTTAATATTTATTAATTCGGAAAAATACTATATACTCTAGCTGCAAACATATTTTACATGGGAAACTAAACTTAAGAAAACAAAAATAAAAAAGTAAACAAAAGTGTAATTTTACATTTCATGATATTCCATGAAGCAATTTTTTTTTCAATGGAGCTCAAGAAAACACCTCATGTAGAACATTTACTGTGTGGTCTGGCTTGCACACACTTGGAACAGCACATTTCACATCTACCACGGACTTTTTCATGAACAACCCAGTCACTTCCGCGATTCCCAGGTGGAATGTCATTTTGAACACTAGTTATATTTTCTTCTTTTTGAAATGGGAGGAGTAGATGAGCATCCTTTCTTGGTCTTATTAGTCAGCATCATAAAACCCAGAGAAATTGATCGTCGATATTCAAAGGTGGTCATCGGATCAAAGAGTTTGTTGTAAATTACATGAGCGTTGACAAAAACTATGTCCAGCAATCCCCAAAATAGACGATGCCACCATTTCCTATACCTGCGATTCATTCCGTAAGTAGCCTAGCGTTGATCCGCTCGATCAACTCCTCCCATATGTTTGTTGTAATCGCTAACAACTGAAGGACATTTCACATCAATACCAGTACCATCCTTTTGTGTCCTTTTTACAATAGTTTCTTCTGTATTGTGAAAGTTCGAAGCAAAATGAACAACTCGATTGTCCATCCATTTGCAACCTTTAATATCAGTATTAGAGACCCGGTAGTCGTAGTCACCTCGTTTCATACTTTTATCATTATCCATATCTGTAAGAAAAGCCACCCTTTTGCTTTGAATGGTTCCACAAGACAATACATTTTTCAAGCGAAGCTTTTCCAGTAGAGTAGTGGACATGAAATAGTTATCCTCATAGATGATTTTGTATTTGCCCCAATCAGGTTTTGTCAATGACAATATGACACATTCACCCAAACCATACTCTTTAAATTCTTCCTCTATATATTCATTTTTACCCTGGTATATCTCAAAATCGGAAACATATGCATTCTGGTCGGCTTGACACCAAAGTTTGTAGCCTCGTTTGCGGTGTACTGCTTGAGACTACTTCTAGCTTTGAAGAGTATCATACTTTCATCAATACTTGTTTGACGAGTGTTTCTGTAGCACATACGGAATCTTCGATTCAGAATGGTCACCATTGGTCTGATTTTATAAATTTTATCTTTGTTTGCAGGCGGTATAAGATTATTATCATTACAGTGTAAATAGCGTAAGATTCCCTCAAATCTATTTCTGGGCATACAATTTGCGACCAGTGGTAAGCCTAAATCGGGACTGCAATTCCAAAAAAGTTTCCAAGTTGGCAAACGGTGATAAGCCATCATGAAATTGATGCCAATAAAAGCAAGCAATTCTTCTCTTTTCAGATTCAGGTTTTTATCTCGCTGGGTTGCATAGAGATTACTCTGATACACTAAATCATCAATTACTTCGCCAAGTAAATGCAAGTAAACATCAGTAGGTGACTGGAAATGACTAAATTCTTCCTCAACTGGGCCTTCGGATTTATGATAATCAGGGCATGTATTCATCTTTGGCCACTTTCTTCCATTTTCGTTTTGCTTCTTCTGTAAGTTCTGGTTGATTTTCTTAGACTTTTTTCTGTTTCAATTTTGTGTCTTGTCGCTTACTTTTCCTAGAAATAAATTGGCTCCGCACTGCCTCCTTCTTTGGGATTTTCTTCTTGTTCGTTTGTATCCTCATTAGTTCTAGAAGATGTAGATGGCAATTGCGTTTCCTCGGTCTCAGAATTCATGTCAAGGCGAGGTAAAGGGGGCTCTGAAAGCTGGTTTTCAAAATGGTCGTCAATATTTTCATCGTCGTCGTTCTGTTCATCGGTTATAAAACCATTATCGAGCGGTAAATCTTTTAACAAAATCGTATCCGCGAGCTCCTCTAGTTGCCTAAAACGACGTAAAGCAATATAGATATTTTTATACATCGATATAAGTCGGTCGGACTCCAAAGTACCGTCAAGCACTAAATGGTTAAACCACGGCGTAACAACAATAGGTACCAAACGAGCTAATAAAAGGGAACTGCCGCCGGAATTTATACGACGAAGTACTCAACCAATGGGATCTAGCATGTTCGGATTCAAGGAAAATTCCATCCTCGTATCCCATTTGCCAAAAAAAATAACAAGGTTTTTTAATTTCAACCTGCCATGATGACGATAAAATTGATCCCGTAGCTGGCAAACCCAATATAATTATGGACTACAACCAAACCAAATGTGGAGTCGATGTTGTAGACCAACTGTGCTCCAATTACAATTCTGCAAGGGCCACAAGAAGATGGCCTATGGTCGTCTTCTATAGTTTATTAAATATATCAGGCATAAACTCTCAAGTAATATACATTTTCAATAATCCAATGAAAAAAGGCCTGAGAAGACATTTTCTTGAAAATGTAGCCTTCAGCTTGATAGATGGTCAGGTAAGAGTACGTGCTAATTGGAACTACTTTGCTAGATCCCTGCGCCTCAGAATTTGTGAGGTATGTCAAATAAAACTACCAAGAACCATTGGAGGAGCGGAGAAATATGCTGGGAAGGTGTGCACTTTGCAACTCTAAGAAAAATAGGAAGACGAAGCATTGTTGCAAAAAGTGCAATAAATGTTTATGTATGGAACATGTAACTGTTGTTTGTGCCGACTGTTACAATATTTTTTCATTTTTATATACCATACTATTACACGTGTAGATTTTTAACAATAAAGATTGTTTTTCATTTTTATAGTGAAACTTTCTATTAGATTAATTTTTTATTAGAATTACAATATCAAAAGTATGACAAGGTAAAGCAAATGGTGAAATTAGACCCCCCAAAAAAATATCGGTCTGCGAGACCGACGCCAACATTTATTTTACACAGTTTCACGTCAGTACTGAAGGGTTAAAGAAATTTCCGCTGAGTCACCTTAGTGTAAATGAAATTCTAATTTCTGAGCGATTGATGTTGGAAAATTGCGATATTTCTCGATTTTCCAGTTTAATTTGACAATCTGGAAACGCTTTATTTATTTTCTACTTGAAATTTTCCGCTTTAGTGTAGATATTTTCAGCTAACTAAACGATGTATGAGGCATAATCTAGAAATATTAGCCGGACAAGGGATGGAATTATACTGGAGAGACAATTATATTTGCCCAACCGAAAAAGAATATATCCAAATGGTTTACCGAAGTTTGTACATTTAATGATTTTAATTTTTTAAGTTTCATTGCTATTTTTGCAGAAACCGCTCTACTGCTCCTAGTAGTAGAAGACGCCATGAACACTTTCACAGCAGCCAAGAAAATCGACGTCAGGAAGATACTAACAATTGTTGGAGTATATTTTCAAATTAACGATGATTACCAAAATCTTCAAACTCAGTTTGTAAGTTCGTGAGCTGCTGTTCCAAATGTATTAAATCTGCACTATTACAGTACCATGACAACAAAGGTTTCTGCGAAGATATAACCGAAGGAAAGTTCAGTTTTCCAGTCATTCATGCCATTAATAATTTCCCAGTAGAAGGGAAATTAATTAAAAGTATCCTTTTTACAATAGATAGTTTTTTAAATACCAAAATCTCCGAAAAATATGTGAAGTGTCAGGTTTTCGCGGTTTATATCTAATGATTTCGCCTATAAAGGCTTAGAACGCGCTGTCATGGAGTTTATTGCTGCTGACATTTCTCTAACTGTTGCAGCTAGTGTTATCACGCTTTGATAATGCTAGAAATGTTGCAACGGTTAACGGAACGTCAGCATCAATTAGTTCTATGACGACGTAGTCTAAACCTGACGAGATGTTTGCATCTAAAGAAACTCTTTTCGCCCACTAATTTTGCTCTAGTATACCATTCAGCGAACTACGCCGTAGATATTTATGTCTTCTTTTTGGCGAAAAACTATTAAAACATTTAAGGATTATTGCATTACTTATATTTTTCTAAGACGTTATTGCAATAATATTGTGTGACTTACTCAAAAACTGGCGTCGTAAATATTTACAAATGTCTTACCTTATCGTATTCAACTATTTTTCTTAACAGGAAGTAGATATATTGCGTGAACGGACACGGAATGTGGAACGCAAAAAGGAGTGTTTATCTATACTTGAAAAATGCGGCAGTTTTGAGTACACTGAGAACGTACTAGCGCAACTTAAAAGCACTGTCTACACAGAGATCGATAAGTTAGATGACAATCCATTGATCAACCATTTTATTGATAAAGCCATGTGTGCTTGTAACTAATAATTATCTCCTTCTTCCATTCTATCACAGAAAAATAATATAAATAATTATAAGAGGGTTACGGCTACGGTTTAAAGTAAGTTACAAACTACAACCTTGGAATTTGTTTAAAAAAAATACTTGTTGTGCCAAAACCAAATTAGAGGAAATACTGTTATTTTTATAAATATGAAACAAAAATTAGAATGTAGTGATGTAGCTGGACAACTTAAGGGTGCTACACATATTTATTAAGAACCATAAAGACACTATAAGCAATCTGTGAAGAAATTTTTATGTCCAATTTTATCAATTGTGAATAGATTTAAGAAACTTATTCGTACTTCCTAATGCACGTTCATAACATTCTATATTTAAAAATATATTTGTGTTGTAAAGTAAAAATAAATGGTGTGACTGGACTTTGCATTAGTAACTATAAAATGTTTGATGATCTAAACTGAATAGTGTAGGTAACTATAAACTCCAAGAGAATTGAATATGAAAAAGAAGGTGAGGCGAATAAGTTCCTATCGCATTTTCTAAATAATCAAGCCGCTACAATAATTTCCAATTTTTGTACTTTAATGTCTCTTGATGTATATCCGCTATGTCTATCTATACATCTTAATCCGAATGGTTGCCTTTTTTCATAGCACTGCACTTAACTGTCTATCATTACTTTAGCCTCTTGTAAATATTATGTACTTTTGTGTACTCTTTTACCACTAAAGTCACCTGGGTAATATGGTACCCACTAATTATATTATTGCCCGTTTAGCGAGACCTAAATAATCAAGGGGAATTATAGAATACACACTTATGGATGCTTTTTGAAGGGGTCAGTGTGAATGACCGTATTTTCTATTTACTAATACTGGCAAAATTCGTTAGTGAGTTGTGGATATGGTGGTAATGTAAGTATTAAGTTTGACGAAAGTGTAGTTTAAAAGTAGCGACTCATTTTTGAATACGTATTGGACCAGCACCTCCTACAATCGGGATTGTTGCCATTTCTTCTGCTAACTAGCATTATTTAAGCAATACTGTACTTGCACATCAAAAAAATCCTGGTAAACTGGGCATAATATGAAATAATTATTATAATAATATAACCCGTAGTAATTTTTTTCCTAACAAATATGTACATATAGGGAGTATAAATAAATTTAAAATTGAGAATAATTAGAAATTCAAAATCACTTTAAAAACGCATCCGAGCATGCGCGGCCGGCGTGACGTCACTTAGTAGTTTATATGTTTTACGTCAATAATAGCAGTTTGACAAGTTTATAATTTATATCCTATAGCGACCATCGCATGAGAACTTGCACAAACAAATTTAAATGCATCAAAGAAAGTTTCTTGTTTTAAATGCTGATATTCAAATTTTTCTAGTTTTTTATTATTAACGTTAATGTTAAATATCCGTTAATTGCTTTGAACAGTTTACATGTTTTACGTCAATAATGGCAGTTCGACAAGTTTCGGTAAAATATGTAATTACTGTTATTGCCTAAGCCTAAGTATAAACAGGTGAACCGCTATAAGTTTTTGGTAGTGGATGTTAACGCATGCTATTAATTGTTTCTTCAAGAGTGATAAGAAGGTACGATTTATTAAATACATTTCAATATTCAGTTCTGCAACTACTATAATGAATAGTTTCACTATTGTGAATACTATTCAGGAAATAATATCTCTTTGAACTTTTAACTTTTTTATAATTTGCTGTTAAAAATACTTGAAACAGCCATATTTGCAATTACAGTAGCTAAAAGCTATTTCGGTGGTCAGAATATAGGTATCAGAAGCTACTACCTTAAACAGTGAACCCTAAGATGAATAAATATATTTAATAATAAATATAGGGTGGGTGTGCCAATGAAAACGAAATAAACCCGATTTTTCATATTTATCGTCGTTTTTTAAAAAATTCGCTAGGATCACTCAATTTTTGTATTAAGGGGGAAACTTTTTGCGTTTATTTTCAACCTTGTCATTTCCACCTTCTAGGGGTGGTGAGCTTCACCCCAAAAATTTTAAATGGGAAAGGGGGTCGAGTGATATGCCATTGTAAAGTGCATTAAATTCTCTTTCTATGGCATCGTTTTTCAAATTCGCATTAGTTTTCGAGAAAATGCCGTTTAAAGATAGTAGCCCGCCCAAAACCAATAATTCATGATTTTTCATTTTTACCATAATTTACACCAGTAATGTTTCATTGATTAAGAAATTAAACCTTAGCTTTCACTTTATTAAATTACGAAATGTTGACCTCCAGCATCAATACAGTCCTACAGGTTTTGTTGAAAACGGTTTCGAACGTTCTGAAGAATTTCTGGGGTAATTTGCCGACATTCTTTGTTGATCCATTGACGCAAATCATTTAGGGATTCTGGTTGAGTACTATAAATTTTACTTTTTATGTGGCCCCACAGAAAGAAGCTTAATTTGCTTAAATCTGGTGACCTCGCAGGCTACTTCACTGCTTAGTAGTTGTAGAAAAGAATTATTATTGATTCGTATTTTTTGACAGTGGCAAATTAGCTATCTGGTTTGTGTTAGTTTGTTTAGCTGGTCTTAATAATTTCATTATTATTTAATTTAGTAAAGTTGTCATAAATTGCTTTATCCACTATTCACATAATTGACAAACTTATTGATATTAGGTAACAACCAGGGCGAGTTAGGGAATAGATTCCAAGTTCCTAGGTGTTTAAGTAAGCCAACTCAACTTAAAATTTATCAGTTAGTTGATTTTACTATTTCATTTGCACATTCTTTTAACAATTTAAAGTAATGTCCATGTAGCTTTGGAATGGGGTTGCGAGGGCGGCGTGATCGGGTACGGACGTGTGTATTATCCATTGGATTTCTTCACTTGTTGTACAAAACCAACCCTTTACCTTAATTTAAACAAAAATACCTAAACACAGGTTATCTAGTATTGCTTTAATAATAAGAACGTGGGAACGGGAGTGCTCGCAGACCGCTTCGGGCGAAAGTGCTTAGCGAAACAAAAACAAGACAATTTTGGGGGCAAACAATAGAGTGAAAGTGCGAGGGTGTACACCAGGGGACGCAGGATAGGAGAGCCACTGCCGCCTCTGCAAGGTGCTATATCAAAAAGGGTCGGAACGGCGATCGACACAGGCCACAACAACACTTAGGGTGACGCAGTTAAAAGCTAAGTGTCGCAGGCCTAAGTAGCCATTGTAGCCCTTTGTAGTCTTTAGCAGTATTTGGTAGCACTGGTAGTCTAATAGAAAACTAGAAAGAGGGAAGGATGCGTTTTGACACTTTAATCTCCCTAACCCAGACTAATTTCATAGGATGTACTCGCCTTTAATTAACTAATTATTTGCTTAATTGATTAATTACTTAGCAATGTTTTGATTGGTCATGCATGTAAGCGTGCTGCTGGAATTCGTATTGGATGTTTATGTGATGGGGGTCGGATATGTGTATGATGTGTTGGGTGGCTCGCTGCATCAAGAGGTGGACGCTGGACGCATATTCTAGGAGGACCGGCCGGCCATCCTCTACAGCCGGCATGCGGGCAGAGGATATGCAGGTCGAAGGACTGTGCTGCGGGTGGAGTACAGCATTGGGGGAGATATGCAGGGCGCCGGCATGCCTGGGGAGACATGAGAGGTCTGGGCGCGAGAGGGGGAATGTCCGAAGAGTGGTGGGAGGAATGTGCGCGTTGGCTGAGGAGTCCGCTCAGGAGTAGACTGGGGAGGGACAGGATGGCGATGAGGGGGATGCAGTAGGAGGGCGGGGACAGAGGAGAGGGAGCGAAGCAGGTGCCGGTGGGAAGGAGGACGCTGGCTATCTGGCTGTCAACGGCAGAGGGGAGGGCTGGGGATACTAAGGAGGTACAATCCAAAATCGACCTTCCTACTTAGTGGAAGGGTAGTGGTGGTCAGTGCGGCGAGTATTACGTGGTTGATTGGTCATTGGGACACACGGAGGGGAGCAGTCTGTTACCTTAGAACAATGGCCAGATGGGAGACGCGAGTAGGGTGAAATTTTGATACCGTGGTTTGTAGGGGTCGGGGGCATGGTCGCATAGCGGACAGTGTGAATGCGTTTGGGAGTGTATATTAACGGAATATTACGTGGGTTGTTAGTTATTGGGAAACTAGGATATGTGCAATCAGTAACCTTGGAACAAAACATGGATGTGAAATACGATCAAGTAACTTTAGAACACCACATAGATGTGAAATAAGAACACTGTGAACCTTCGATACCAAAGTTGATTGGGGCCAAATGCATAATTGCATAACGGCAGTTTAAATAAGTTTGGGAGTAGATATTAAGTAGGTTCTTAGTCATTGGGAAACTAAGAGATGTGTAATCAGAATCCTTAGAACAATAGATAGATGTGAAATAAGAACAATGTGAAAGTTTGATACCACAGTTTATTAGGGTCAAATGTATAATCGCATAACGGACAGTAAAAATAAGTTTGGGAGTAACTATTAAGTAGATTATTAGTTATTAGGAAACTAAGAGATGTGCAATCAGTAACCTTAGAACAATAGCATGATGTGAAATAAGAACAATGTGAAACTTTGAAACCAAAGTGTCTTAGGTTCAAACGCATAATCGCATAACGGTTTCGGCTACGTACTCAACAACCCCATTGATGCGCAGCTTACTAACTACCTGGATTTGCAGCAGCCGTGTCTTGCGGTATACATTGCAGACATGCTAACGTTGTGCAATGCCCCACCCTATTCCGTAAATTCCTATCCACCTACTGGCATGGGGTGGGCCTGGCATATACAGGATCGACCCTCGATTCAGCTCCATGTCAGATGATGATGATGATGATGATGAGTGGCAAGGTAGCTATCTGATTTTAAGTTCCTTCGAATGTTTCTGCTGACTATAAATTTGACAGAGAAAATTGTTGAGGTTGGTATAGATTTTCCATATTCTGCCCTTCTTTACTTTGCTCCTTCAATACGTTGAGTTCTTCGTATAAAAATATTTGGTTTTGTACTAGCTGTAGGATATTGTGTTCTGCGCCACACCATAGAAAGGTCTAGCAAAAGTCTCCTTTCTGTATCTGGTTTTCTATTCTCCAATCTCGAAAAACAATTACGTATCAAGTGCCCCCCTCCTCGAATTTGTAATATTAGCAGTGCGTTATAAAACTATGCTGCTTCGGTCTCATCAAAACCACGTAATAGCAAATTCTTTTTGATCTTCTTCTTCTGCTACCTTTTAAATAGGTCGTTACCTGTTCGTTTCGGATGTTGCTTTAGAGAGACTTTTGCCATCTCCCTTTTAGTCTTCCGATGATATTTTATCCTCTTGGTAATTTATTTGTTACCGCTCGTATTACTCTATTTTTAGTCACCCTGGTTACATGAGCATCTTGTTCTCTACTTCTTAATTGGACTCATTCATTAATCAGTTGTACGAGGTGCGTCAAAAATGCAATGAAAATGATTTTTTACCTTTCCCACGAGAACTGTACGAGGAAAGTAGTGGTGGTGGATGTTGCGGAGGTAGCTTAGGTATAAGGCCGGACCATCATCAGATGAGCCCGTGCCTTTCTCTTTCTAGTTTCAATTTCTAAAAATCTAAATTGGAATTCTTAATCCTCGTTTTCTCCCAAATTACTTTTCCATATCTTCGATCTAGTGCTTATCACGTAATGTGTCCTTTTCTGAAGCCCTTGTCTTGTACTTTGAGCAGTCTTTAGTCTAACATCCCCAAGCAAATTGCTAGTCTGGCTTGGAGATGTCGGCCCTCCTTTCTCAAACCGACTTGGGGCCACCAATGACAAAATTATACTGTTTATAAACTACAAGACGTGTAGATAGTATGGTATATATTGTTTTAATTTTATAACGTGTTGCATCGCTCCTAGCCTAAAAGGCTAACCAGCAACTTTATTCCAACTTAAATTAACTAAATGACTATGCTAAGAATGCACCCGCTGGTATCCTCTCAGTTCTACCTTGCAACACTTTTCTTGTGTGTTACCACATCACTTTTGCTTTGCCTTTTTTACTGACACTTTCACGTCTCCCTACACTAGATCAAATGGGTTGGTCCTCTTAACCCTTCTTAATACATCTGTATTGTTGTGGACTTGCGTTACCTCGACGCTTACATAGTGATGACGCCTTGTCTCATGCTTTTGGCAAGGTCTATTATTTCCTCCGTCACGGTTTTTATCCCTATATGCCTGTGGATATCACAGTTTTTTTGCTTTCCTTTAGTTTTATTCTTCATCGTTTTGCCCATCTGTCCACCTGGTTTGGGTTTGTTATAATATTTCTGCCGTTTCTTCAGTTCTTTCGTCTACCATTAGTATTGCAATGTCGTTTGCAAACGTGGTTATTGATAGCTCTTTGGTTGACAGGATGTTGTTGGTGTGCAATACGTATAGGTATAGGTATAGTATTGACCCCACCCTTGTCACTGCCTTGTGGTACCCCTGCTTTAATTTTGTATAAGTCGGAGTATTTCTCTTCTCGCTTGATACCGAATAGTCTGTTTGCGATGTGTGGCTTCAGAAGTTCAGCAAATTGTTTACGCGGATTTTTTTTTTGATTATAATTTAGTCCTTGATGGCATACTTTATCAAAAGCCTGGACAAGATCTAAGAAGATAGCTGAGCAGACTTTTTTCTCCTCCAGACTTTTCTCTGTGGTATTTACTACCTTGTGAACTTGTGCTACACTTAAATGTTGGTTTCGGAATCCAAACCGGTTTGTTGATAACAGTTTTTTCTTTCTATTATTGGTTTAAGTCTTTGAGTAATATTTTTTCAAATAGCTTTGAAATTATCGGTAAGAGCGATATGAGCCGATATGATGCTGTTTCATTCGGCGGTTTCCGTGGCTTCTGTATTATTATCACTTCGGCTACCTTACACACCTTCGGTACTTATTTTAGTCGAAATACTGTATTTATGATAGTTAGTTTTAGTATTCGTTTTCTATGTGTTTCAATACTTTCCCTGTTATTAAAACAAATCAGGCGCTTTTTACGGAGTTATGGTTCCTGTTATGTTATTTTCGAATTCCCTACTGTATATGAATAAAGGGAGTCTCAGTTGTGTTCAAGGTCCCCTTTGTACGATGCTTTTTGCCGCGCTGGCGGCGCCGCTAAAAAGGCATTTCTCGGAATTCGCTTGTTTTGCTGCTTGGCAACAGTGCACCTGCACGCGGTATTCTTCTAGAACGTTCCCGAAGCTTCTAGTATTTCTGACGTAGTGTGCCTACATGTCATGCAATCTGTGGAGGGGAGTGCAGCTTCCCATTGCTTTTGGTTCAGTGCCGTTTAGAACTTTGTGGCCTCCGGTTGTCCGAATTTTCCATCCATCGGCAGCCGTAATTACGAAATGTGTTTTTAGTTTTGTGAGTAACAGACAGACGCTCGTACCCGGCGGTTGGATCGTTACATATCGGTCCCTTTTCCTTCACGGCGCCTCGCTATCCTGAATTTTTTTACCGTACCGTTTTTGTTTGCTGTAAAGCAGAAGTAAACCGACCTCTTCGTCGGATAAATATTTATGCGATAGCGAAAAGGTGCGCCTTGGTGTTGGACAATTAAAGAAATAATTGCTCCTGGCGAATACAAATTCGGATCCATGTGAAGTGTAGAGGAAAGAAAGGAATTTGTGCGAGCGTTTCGCTGGAACGTGTTTCGCTCCTATCCACCCCGCAGAAGCTCCGCTTCGGTTCCCGCGTCTTCTGACCCAGTTGAAAGCAGCTCGGCCCTATGCAGGGGCGTAACTTCTGCGTTTTGTCACAATTTTGCCCGAAGGACGCTGTTCTCCGATCCCTTTTGGTTTAACGACCATATAACCGGAAACTACCATTATCTGTGCCGACTCCTTGGAACTTTAAGGTAAAAACTACCAAGTTTTGTACTAGTGGAAAGTAACTTTCGGCTTGGCTCGCGTATCTTGCAAAATTCGAATTTATTGACCTTTTTTTTTGTTTTTTTTTGTTACTCTGATTAAAAAAAAAAGAGAGAATAATGACAGTGTCTTGTATTGTACTAATTATATACATATAGACATTAATTTTAACACCTTTATCTTTGTAAACTTGCGCAACTGGACTACGCAGATTATTGAGATTATTTAAATGTAGCGTAGGCTCCAGCGGCGTAGAGTTCCTAACGAACGTTCGAGATTTAATCTTTTTTTTACGACTGTATTAAAGAGGGGTCCTTTGTTGTCTCCATTTTGTACAGTGTCTTAGTAATGCCATTATATATGTGTTAAATTCCGCATGCCTTTTCTTTTTTTTTTATTACTGTGTTCTGAAGATTTATGTAAGGATTTTGCAAGCTTTAAGAATACAGGTAAAGGCACGATTAAAGGTAAGTTCCTTCCCGCATGCTGTTGGTTCTTGGCCTTTCACAAGAACCTTATTTCCAGCTGGATTTGAAAGGTGGCGCCCACTTATTTCGACGCATCCTGTACACAACTCTAAGCATTTTTCCCTATAAGCGATTTCAGCGAACCCCCCCCCTACTCCTCTGAGCAAGCCGCTGGCCTTTACCATCTTTTTTTTGTTTGCGGGTCCGAGAAAAGCGCATATTGCCGTACCGATAAATTCTTCGCGCGCCAACGCGCGATCTTTCGGTTCCACAATTCCCGTAGCGAGATTTCGACCCGTAACATTCCTTCAATTTCTTTTGCCACTTATCGTGGAGTGACCAATTTTATTTCTTCATCCTGTCTTCCATCTTTCACATATAGTGCTTCATTTTGTACTTGTTCATTCGGTTGAAATATCTTTTCGAGGTGGTCTGCGAAGGCATCTGCCTTCTGCTTGTTGTTTCTTGCTCAGCCGGTTTCAGTTCTTAGTGGTGGCACCTGAGTTATCGGTCTTTCGATTTTTTTTTGTTGCTTTCCATATCAGTCAGTGTTTTTGTGGTTTTGTCAAATTTTTAAGATAGATGTTCATCGACTCGTTTTTTATATCCTCTATTTCTCTCCTGGAGTGGTATGATGATTTTTAAACCTGTTTATATTTTATAGAATAGTAAATATGCACTTGGTGCAACGTTCTGATTTGTTGAGCACTAAGATTTGCAAGTGTTTGGCTGTATCACCCAGTTATCTGTTATCATCTTTAAGCAAGTCATTCTTTGGTAGTCTTAATTCAGTATTGATAACTCTATTACACAGCATCAGGGCAACCATTAATGCAATAAGTGCAAATTGCCTTCGTCTGCTAGTTTTAGTCCGCCTCGAGTATCTTATTTTCTCGATATCTCGATATCGACATCCTTGTATATCTTGTAAATAATAACAACATCCACTTATTTAATCAGAATTCCTTTTTCTTGTAGATTATCTGAATGATAATGTGTGCGAGGCAAGCCTCATTGAACAGTAAATACATAAATGACTGTTCACTTTTTCTCAGTATAAATAAATTGTAAGTCCAACGTCTGAGGATATAAGTGTTAATTGCCAAATTTACTATTTACAAATATGTCTTAATTCTACTAAGTTTAAACGAATAATGCCATGAAAAATATTCTGCAAGTAACATATCCCGTAGCTGTACAATAAAATGGTGGGGAAACGAAACGTACTATCGGTAAAGTATCTGTATAAAAAATAAAGATGCAGCGGCGGTAGAACACCGTAATAAAAACATAAAAAACAGGAAAATACAACAAAATATAAGGATCCAAGCGCAAATTCAAATACAAAAAAGCAATAATAAAAATAAACTTATTTTGGGTAAACTGCCTAACTACAATATATCAATAAAATTTAAACTAGCTGTTAAAGTGGCTGAGAAACCATTGAACTAAAAGTACCGTTCTCTGTGAAAGTTTTTATGGTGCGAACATAATGTTTATTGTAATTTAGAATGTAATTTGGGAAATAAAATTTCGAATTGCTTTGATGAAGCTGGGCATTATTGTGCAAATAGTCAAAGCGTAACTACTAACTGTAAAGACTTTCTATAAAATATTTTACCTACTAATGCTTATTTTTCTAAGCAGTTAGAAACAATGTCGGCCAGCGATATTAGACCAGATTCTCTGCAACTGAGCTCCGATGATTCTCACATGCAAAAAGTGAGAGACACTGATTATTACCACAGAGGCGTTTTTTAAATCAATTTACTTATATTACAGGAACTTTTGAAACCGTTTACTTACGTCACGTCTGTTCCCGGCAAGAAAATCAGACTAAATCTTGTTCAAGCTTTGGGTCAGTGGATACTAATTGCTGAAGAGAAACTAAAACTGATTGAAGAAATTGTCCATTCTATGCACCATGCCGGCATTTTGTGAGTATATTGTACAAGATTCTAATTTTAAATTTTAATACAAGTGAAGCCATGGAACTAAGACTACAGGTACAGATGATTCGAACATATACAGAGTGATTAAACGTACCCTTTCTTCTTCCTCGTCTTTCTTTGACTAGGAATGTCTCCCTATTTGGTTGACCTATTATTTCACCGACGAAGAATTCCAGCTGTCCATCTGTGTTCTCACAGGACGTTCTGAGAGTGTTGTCGAGTTAATGAATTAGTTTTGCACATATTTACTAATCTCTCTGTTCCCATTCGTTCCACGTTATTGTTTCGTTCCTTACCCTCACCCTTCATCCACTTCACTAGGCCTTTTATCTACGTTATTAGTGCTTCTCTGTCTGTCTCGCAGTGTTACATCTAATAGTGATCTAAAAACTTTAATGTTTGTTATCCTCATTCGTCGTTTTGATGGTTTGAAATCTGCATGGGTTTAGTTAAGTTAAAATTGACCGAACCATTCAGTTATATACACATTTGCGTTTTGCTTTCTAAACGCATAAATTCATTATTCTATACTGTACTATTCGGGCATTCTGTTATTTTGGGCGCCCTCTATAGCTTGTTTCCCTGTTAACTTCATTACTTTATATTATACTATTACTTGACACTAGCGTCCCTAGATAGTTAAAAGTTATCACGTGCCCTATTGTTATTCCTTCATGTTAAATTTACACCTTATGGGTTCTTTGTAGTACGAATTGCTTAACAGGCTACGTGTTTTTATTTCCCATGTTGTAGCCTCTGATATTCTGTAGTGCTTCTGTAAGCTTCTTCATAATCGTATTGTAGTGAAATGGACTAAGGAAATGTCCTCGTATTAAAAATGTTTTTATATGTATGTAATGTATGGCTCCATCCATCCATCCAAATCTGTGGTATTATCACAACAATTTGCGGAACAATAGGGTTTGTCCCCTTAATCAGTATTTTGTTGTTAATTTAGACTTATAGGGATTGTTTGAAATCTTCATCGTTTCACATTTTGAAAATTACTATACTTTACTTTTTGAATAAATCTAAGATGTTAATTATATTTCGGGAAAACTCTCCTTAAGGACGACGTAAATATTAATTTATATTATCTATTTGTCGCGGTATTCAAAAGTAACAATGTACACACAACTGTATCATTTTTGTTTTTTTACAGACTTGATGATATTCAAGATTCTTCATTCCTCAGACGCGGTATACCAACTGCCCACACCATATATGGTATTCCAAGGACAGTTATTGCAGTAGATATGCTAGCGAGGCGTATTTGCGATTTGTTGCATCAGTTACAAAATAACGAAGTAGTTCTGTTCCATTAACAATTAGAAATTTAATATTAAAATCTGCCTTCTATGATATTCCAGAATTATCTAATCAGTGTGGGCTTTTTGCTGCCAGCTTCCAGCTATTCTTCGCAGGTTTTCTGTCTAACGGGTTCCTTCTCGGCCGCTATTGCAAAATTCGCATAGTCCATATCCTGCATTTTCTTCCGGGTACTTGTCCAATCCATATGCATTTCAATTTTATTGTTCCCTCAGCAAAGGCCCAAAATAGAGATCAGTGGGAGGATCTAGGGGTGGCCTATATTCATTAGTGGATGTTAAAGGCAGATGATGAATTAGCGTGAGAGTGGTTTCCTGTAAGTAATACGAATGTGCTATTAATCAGAGTTACATAACACGAGAAACAGCATATTTTAAAAATATTGTATATTGTCTTAGGTTTTATTAGTTTATTAAGAGGAAAATACCTTCTTACTTAAGGCTTTTATGGTCCTAGTTGAGCTTTGGACTTCTCTACAATTGCCTTCCATCACTTCTTGTCCTCTGCTCTTATCTTTTAGTTGGTAATACTCAACCTTCTTAGGTTCTCTTCTACTACATCTTCTGCTGCTTCTACTAAATCTTCTGCTGGGTCATCGTCATCGTCATCTTCTTGTTCCGTCTTAATGTCCTCATAAACCATTGCCCATATTATTGCTATTATATATAGACGGCCCTAGAATAGCTTCTATTTCTCTGTTGGTTCTTATTCTCCATTTTTTTTCTTCTCTTCCGCCACACGATTGTTCTTATGATTTTTCTTTTGAAAGTGCTTCTCTTTCGTGTATATGGTTGAGCGGCCAGGTTTCATGTTCATATAGAATGTGTCCCATAAATTGAGATAAAACGCACTTTTCAGCAGTGCATACTGAACATAAGACAGCAAAATATTATAATTTCTTCACACGAGCTCCTTGAAGTTTCAAATTCGAATGCTTTATATCTTTATGAACAATATTAAACACTTGCATTAATGGAATACACTGACATGATTTGAACTCTGGGACACATTTGTGGTAATTGTAGTCCAGCGCCACTGCTACATATTAAACACTCTTCAAATGGAAGACATCCAAACCACATAGTTATTAAACAAATTGCCCTACGACTATGAGAGAGAGGAAGTGCTGGTCCAGAAAGAGTTGGCGTGGGTCGTCCATTTATGGTTATACAGCCTAATATTGAAGGAACGATGTCAGATTTAATAGAATGGGAGATTACCAAAGTCGACGTTACACAGAATATTACATGATAACGGCCTATATGCTTTCGAAATTCTAAAATTTATTTTGCTAACCCAGCTACACATGCGACCCCGTCACACAAAGCATACCAAATATGTTAGTTTGTAATTAATATTTTAGTATCTTCCCGAATTACAAATTCATTAAAGTGCTACTCAAATTATATACCGACACAAACGATTTTGCGATTACCAGCCGAACAAGGAAACCAAAGTAATCCGAGAAGTTTTTATCACTTCAATAATTTACCAACATCCCGATGATGCATGCATATTCGTAATCGAATATTTCGAATGATTTCATGCCATGTTTCCACTTATTTCGTGTGAAGAAAGTAGCTGGCGAAAAATACATACAGATAGGTATGGCTACGATGTGTTTTCTATCGAGTTATAGGACAGCCTGTATATTCACTGGTGGAATTATTGTTTTGTATAATTATATCTTTGCTGTTCTACACAGGATGTTTGATCTTAGCAGACGTTTTAACGCAAACATACCTACTTCTGCTACTTTGTAGGATCCGCTTCATTATATTTGTTCTAGTTGTATTATTGTTTATGTTTACTATTGATCCTAAATACTTAACTGCTTCGAAGTAATATACGTCGGTGTTTATGTTTTTTCTATCCCATATCCTTTAGTTTCTTCTTACAGTAAAAGGTTACGCATATTTTTTACTAACCCTCAACCCTATTTTAGTTGCTTCTCTCTCGATTTCTTTAAATTTTTCTGTAATCCTCCCCTTCCTCTTCTTATTAAGTTTACATTGTCGGAAAATGGGAGAATTTGTTTAGTTGAATGTGTTTATTATAACGTTTTTCTACTTGAATTTTCAGGCGCTAGGTTATACAGGATTGTAAGGGAACAATCTCCCTGTCTTAGTACCGTTTATTCACGAAGGGGTCTGAATCCGCATTCAGTAGTAGAATTTTGCGTCTTGTTGTTCGCACAGTTAATTAATTACCTCTGCTTTTTTATGCAATGCGATGAGTAGTTCAATTAGGTTATCGGGGATGGTATTTTCTTTAATAAAGATTTACCACCTCTTTCATCATTAGAATAAATGAAATGCTGTTTTTATAATTTTATTCGCTGTAAACAGCGATCTCTATTAGCAAATTGCATTATTGTTCGATTTTATTCTTTTAGTTGCCAATCTGGAAACACCATTGATTATCGCCTATTGAATATCCTAGTCATAATGCATATTTTATTGTTACTGATAATTTATTTTTGTATTTATAGGAAAAGTAATTTGCTAATTTGTTTAATATTTAAAATAATTATTTTGCCTTTTTAATACTCGTAATCGCTAAGTTAAAGTTATCACATGTAATTGTTTAACAAGTTTTGCTTTTCAATTTATGGTTTCAAGCATTTTGGAACTATATTTTTATTTTTTTCGGTAAAAATTCCGCTCTTTACTAAGGATATTTTCAGCTAACTAAAAAATGCAACAAGCATTATATAGAAATAATGGCGGGGCAAGGGATGGAGTTATACTGGAGAGACAATTATATTTGCCCAACCGAAGAAGAATATCTCCAAATGGTTTACAGAAGTTCGTAGCTCTAATATATTATATTTTTTAGATATACATAATTGTTTTTGCAGAAACCTCTTTGCTATTCGTAATGGTACAAGATCTCATGAACATTTTAACAACGTCCAAGAAAACCGACGTCAAGAAGTTGCTAACGTATTTTGGAATTTACTTTCAGATTCATGATGATTACCAAAATCTGCAGAGTCAGTTTGTAAGTTGGTGTGATATCGCTCTGAATGTATTAAATTTGTACTATTACAGTATTATGACAGCAAAGGTTTCTGTGAGGATATAACCGAAGGAAAGTTCAGTTTTCCAATCGTTCACGCGATTAATAACTACCCAAAGGAAGGAAAAGTAATTATATGTATCCTTTTTAGTTGCAGTAAATAATTTTTGAAATAGCTGAAACGTGCAAAGCAGTATTTTGATATAAATAGTTTTACTTGGACAAAGTAATCGACAAATTACGACATAATGTATGGAGTTCTCTATTCGGCGTAACACTAATGAATCTTCAAGAAACTAATTACAAATTCATTATTTTTCTATAAAGTTGCTGAAGCAGTATTGTGTAATGCATCCGAAAACAGAATTTCAAGCATCAATTTTTACAAATAATTTCTTAAGCCTTGTCCAATCCAACTGCACTGCACTGCGCCCCTCTGAGCCACCCGATACAGAACAGCGCATAACAGCCCAGAACAACGCAAAATATTTTAAGCAGGAATGTGTTGATTACTGATGTTCCAATTCTCGTGCGCTTGTGAATATGGATAATGAGACAATGAAAATCACAAGTGGCGCTATAATCGTATTTTTCACTTAAAGGAATAAGAAAGAAAAACTAGGAATAGTTGTCGTTGGCTGATACCGATGCTGAAATGTAGAGAATTATATAGTGGAAAGCAGCTTTAGCATGATTTAACCCTAACCAGTAGACAAGATTCCTAGAATATCGTCCAAACAGAACCGGCAATAACGAACATTTTCCTTTGATGTACCTACACTAAATGGATCGTGTTTGTTGATGTACGAAGTAGTGCAGACTGGGACGGTTTCCCACGGTTTGCCGTTAAACCTGCGCTATTGTGCGCTGTATAGCACAAGGCGTCGCGTTTGGTCTGAACAAGGCTTATTGCCAGTCCCCAGTCAACTATTCTCCTTAATAGTAAATAGCTATATTGCGCGAACGGACACATGATATTGAACGTAAAAAGCAGTGTCTATCTATACTTGAAGAATGTGGTAGTTTCGAGTATACCAGGAAAGTAATAAAAGAAATTAAAAGCAACGTCTACACAGAACTGGCTAAGTTTGATGAGAATTCGGCAATGATAGATTTCATTGAGTAAACCATGTTTACTTTTTTGTAATCATTATCAGGAAAAAAACTCTAAGAAAATCTCTACGATATATACAATAATATTACAAAAGCGGTCGCCTATAGAAAAAAAATTACCTATTCTTAATTACTTTCTGTCACCTTATAATACTATTGCGTAATTTTTTGAACCTATGCACAGATTATCAATAAATCCATTCGTATGATTTACAGGGTGTTCTAGAAATAGAGGAGAATATGCGGGTAATATACTATAAACACCAGAGCAAGGAAAAAAGTACAATTGTACCCATGATTTAATCGTCTTTCTGTTTGAAAAATTGTTAATTTTATGTATAAAAATTATACTCAATATTCAAAATCTTGTAGTTGAACTTGTGTAAAACACCAAAACGTCTTATCAGCAATTGTCCTTCACTTTCTAAAATTCCGGGAACAATACTTATTATTTTACTGCCGTCCACAATTCTTTGACGCAGAGCGTTTATATCGCTAATTGAGGTTGATTAGACTAGACTCTATGAATGACCGCAAACATAAAATTCAGCAGATTCAAACCAGGAAGCCGTGGAGGCCTCGCAGTTTGACCACCTCTACCTATCCATAGCTCACCAAACCTATCATTAAGGAATTATCTTGCTACAAGTCTAAAATGATAAGGCACACCGTGGTGCATGTACCACATGTTTTCCGTATGGCTAGTGGAACGTTCTGCAATAAATTTGGTAAATCGTTGTTCAATAATTGTTCGTAAAGTTTGTTTGTAAATGAGCTAGGCAGAAGGTGGGATCCTATTATCCAATCACCAAGAATACAAACCCATTCGTTGACGTTCTTATACTGGCTTATAACCCTTGGTAGGTTTCTGCCTGCTCTACTATTTGTCTCCAGCTTAATCTATCTTCAGCTACTTTTCTCCAAACTCTAACTCCCAATATTCTTAGATCTTCCTCGTATTTATTTATTAATCGCCTCTTATGTCTTCCTCTTATTCTGCTTTCTACCGGTTTCCAATCCACTATTCGTCTGGGGATCCTTTCGTTGTCCATCCTTATAATTATGTCCTAACTATCGGAGTCGGTGGCTTCTTACGAGGGTGGATCAAATATGAACTAACCTTCATTAATAACTTCTTATTGAATTATTATTGCATTAAATGAATAATACCTTAGTTTTTTATATACATTCCTTCCTTCAGAATATATTTTTGGCAGCGGATAAGTAGGTTCTGTATTCCTTTTTCATAAAAAGAACGAGGACGTGTATCTAACCCGTTACACATAAACTGCTCCACTTGGTCATCGTCGTCGAAACTTGCTCCTACCAGTGCATTGTTAAGTGCACCAAACATATGGTAATCACATGATGAAAGGTCTGGACTGTATGGAGGGTGCTCAACCACAGTCCAATGCATTTTAGCTAGTTTTTCTTGCGTTAGGGCAGCGGTATGTGGTCGGGCGTTGTCGTGCAGGAACAACACTTGTCGTATGGGACATCCACGTCTTTTGGACAGATTAAGGGTTCGCCTATATTGAAGAAAATCCACCAACGAAACGCCTCTACAATCCATGCCGCTAAAACTTTACTCGCGGACAAACGAGTTTTCGCCTTTACCGGGCAATCTTCACCTTTTCGTCTCCACTCCTTACTAGCCCGTTTGAACTCTGGTGTACAGTGGTGTACCCAAGTCTCATCACAGGTCACTATACGATGCAAAAACGCTTCTCCTTTCGATTCATAAGGAGCCAGTAGCCTTTGACAAATTTCAACACGAACAGCTCGTCGATCTTCATTCAAGGGTCTTACCGACATTTTTCGAAAGTGAAGCTTTGTCTTAATGATGAATTGGACACTATCATAGCTTATAAATCGTATAAATCTAACCATATCTTCACTCTCTATTAGCCTCTCTAGTTCGTGGTTGATTCTCAATCTCCATTCTCCATCTTCATTTTGTACTGAACCATGGACTTTCCTAAAGATTTTTCTTTCGAATATTTCTAAGATCACTTTGTCTTTTCGAGTGAATACCCATATGTCACGACTAGTTTTATCAAACTTTTATAAATTCTTAAGTTGGCGCTGCATTAAACATTCTACTTCTCATCAGGTTTCGGTAGCGTATAATGTTCTATTACCTTCGAATATTTTAGATCGCATGTCCTCCTTTCCGCTACTGTCCTTATTAAAGTTAGCTCCTAAATAATTAAATGTTGTTACATTTTGAAAATCTAATCCATCTACTTCGATAAATTAACATATCCTGAAAGAGTGTACCAAGCCTTAATAGAAAATATAGTAACATTTAGCAATGTCGTTGTTCACCAAATGTTCTTGGAAGAATTTTGTGTGGGAACAGTTTCCAAGACTTTCTGAAAATGGTGTGATAGGTTTCTTAAAATAATCCAACAACTTGGCACAGTTTATTAAGGATGTCATAGGGTCGCCACCTATACGTTGACGAATATCATAAATTACATCTTCAGCACGAGCCCTTGTCTGACACTTCTGTGATATAAATCTCCTTTTAATACCGATTTTAGGAAGCTGTTGTTGTTGAAATTCATCTATGCATAGCTAAATTTTTAGTAATCTACGGTTACAACGATTGTATTTGTAATGCAAAATAATTTATACTGATACTGACAGAAAGATGGTAGTTAATACATATTAGAGTATGCAAAATACAGTTATTTTTTTTCTATGGACAACCTTTAAATTTTTTTATATAAATATACACATATGTAGTAGTAGGTAGTTGGTTATGAACGATTTTATATTATTGTGGTTTTGTATGTAATGTTATATTAATAAATATTATTAAACAGGAACTAATTTGATATGCAACGGTATGATAGCAAGCGCCCAATAGCTGGAGGACACCCAAGTTTGAAATATTTGAAATTTAAAATAACTATTATAGTTGTTACTAGATTAAGCGAAATGTAGGACGCAGTTTTCCAAACATCTCTTTGCTCTCAGACCATATTTGGCCCATTGTACACTCTAAACAATTTTGCCTGTCTGGGGTAATTCCTGCTCCAGCAGGGAGTTTTAACATGTCACACACGGATTTTCTTCTTATCCGAAAGGAGTAGCACTTTCAGTTTTTGCCCCGCTAGAAAAATCTCACCGACCTCGGTTAGATTCGAACTCGCGTACCTAGAATCGAAAGGCAAGTGCGCAACCATTAGACCACCGAGGTCGGCAAACTGACTATTTACACTATTAATTTACAATTACCATGTTAAACACTATGCTAAAAAAATAAAATAATTAAAAGTTAACATTTAATGCGAATTTAAATATCAGCTACTGAATTTCTAATACAAGAAAAATATTTATCGGCCCAATTAATGATACAGCCAAAAGTGGCTCTTATTTGTCACAGTATTACCGAAGAAAATAGTCTAAATAATTATAGAAACCCAGAAACATTAAATAGGATAAGCTAGGTAAATTGTCCCCCATCAGAAGTGGTTGACGCAATCTAACATACATATCTTTGGATAAATCTGTGCGTAATTAAAGAAGAAACATTCCTCTTACATCAATACTGCTAGCTATGATACTGTAGAGGTTGGACCTGGAAAACGGTAAGTATACTTGATTTTGAACGTCTTGAAATTCTAATTACTGGTAACCAATTGGTACCATCTTTGGCAGTGTAAAGAGGATAGTCATCAGACGAGTTCGCTTGGTTGATCCGGTGATCTGCAGGGTCATAAAATCGGACCGCCGCCGCGACCAATTCATCTGTTTGGGAAGTTTTCCTCCTATCACTCTCTTACATCGCGTGTACGTCATATTAGGTAGTATATTCAACGGAATCTTATCAATAACTTGTTCCAAAATATTGAGGTGTTCATATGCTTTAAGACAATGTGGTAGGTAGTTAAATTGGCCGAACAACCCTGTGTTTTATTATGCCCAGCCATACATTAACGGAAAACCACCTTCGGTAACTGCATTCACGTAATTCGTATGGGTTTTCCTCTGCTCAATAGTGAGTATTATGCATATTAGACACGCCATCTATGATAAACATCAAACTCGTCGCTCCAAAGAATACGTCTTAAAAGTCATCATTGTCAGGAATTCTATTTAAAATCATGTTGCAAAAATTGTACCGCGATTTATTACCAATTTCATAGAGACCCTCTATATAGAGAGGCTGAACATTGCCGACACGAATGTATAAAGTAGGTTTTCTCGTAGAACCAAATATACGGTCTTGTTACTAGGAATATTTAACGTTGCAGCATTGCGTCTAAAATTTGCTCTTCCAGTTGTATTCCGCGCCTTTGATTTGTTCGATCAGTGTTCGCATTTCTTTTGACAAACGAACCAGTTTCACGAATACGTTGGTCCAGCTTCATGTTTGAAAAACGTGCATGGTATTCTTGTATACCATGTACATACCGGCATATTCATTGAATGTGAAGTTCATAAAAGTGAACGAAATAAGATAAAAAAAAACACAGAATATTTATACATTTATTATTAGCCCGCAACATCCCATTGTTGGTCAAGGGCCTCCCCCATAAGGGGGGTTGTTGATCTACTCTCCTATAGTGAACAATCCTCGTGGGAGAGAGGCTCCGCGTTAACGCAACCTTCGGGTCACCCATCCAAGTACTGACTAGAAACCACGCTGCCTTAACTCTCCTGATCGTACGTGAACGGGCGACGTATGTGCGCAACCCGGGACCTAGAAACCCAGAAACATAAGAATTAAACTTCGGACGCCGAAAAGGGGTACAAATATACTCCAAATTTCGTTTTTTCATTTTTTTTAACCGCTTGGTGCTTTTAGATATTTCTGACGTGGACTCTTATTGTTCAGTAAATATACCTACCAATATTTTTTCCGTAAATTTGTTACATAAAATCAAAAATAATGAATTCGGGGTACAATTTGTACCCCATTCGGCAACCGTGATATTTTTATTAATTCTAAAACTGGATACAGGAAGGCATTGTCTTCGAAGTGGATATGGAATAACGACTGACAACTTCTTCACCAGTATTCCACTAGCTAACAAATTTTTGAACAGACAAATAACGCTGTGTGGAACCATGAGAAAGAACAAACAGGATATTCCACCAGTTCTTCTACCACATCCTTCAAGACCAGAGAAGTCTTCAGTTTTTCCATTAACATCTCAAGCTATGGAAACCTATGTGGTGAAGTAAGAACTCAAATCAACAAGGCCGCTAACATAGCTGGATGCCTGAAAGACACAATATGGCATAACAAATATTTGAATATAGAGAGCAAGACCCGCATATACAAATCATGCATTAGACCTGTCTTGACATATGCGGCAGAAACACGTGCAGATACTATCAAAAGCAAGAAAATTTTAAGAACAGCTGAAATGAGAACACTGAGGGCTATTGCAGGAAAGACACTTAGAGACAGAATTAGCAACGAAACAATCAGAAGAACATGTAAAATGGAGTATATATTAAGATGGACGCGACAAAGAAGGAGAAGGTGGAATGAACATGTATCGAGAATGGACAACAGAATAGCGAAGATTGCACGAGACAAAAGGCCAGACGGAAAAAGAGAACCGGGAAGACCATTGAAGAGATGGCGGGATAGTTGGGCTTCGATTTCCCAAGAATAGAACTAGAAATTACAGGTCAACGACCTATATTAAGAAGAAGAAGAAGAAAAAGAAGAAGAAGAAAAATATACCTTAGTTTCATATGTTCCTGCTAAAAATAAAGCCGTCATTCTTCTCAGCACTGAACACCATGATGAGAAAATAACTGGAGAGAGGAAACTGATCAAGAGCCGGAAATAATTCTTCAATATAATGACACAAAAGGATCGGTTGACACTATGGACAATATGGTGAACGAATACTCTGTAAAGAGAGCAACTAAACGGTGGCCATTTGTTTTATTACAAAATGTTATTGACATTGCTTGCCTGAATGCATTTATTTTGTGGAAGTTCAAGAACCCTCAGTTCTGTAAAAAAGCTACTCACAAACGTAGAGAATTCTTACTAGAGATGGGACAGGAACTCATTCAACCCTATGTTGAAAGACGATTGCAATCGGGTATAAACTTTCAAAAAAGAATAATGAATGCAATGTATGAATTAGTTGGATCAGAACCTGGACCAAGTGTAAGAAGCGACGAAGTTCAGTTATCTTGCGTATCATTTGAGAAGGAAGATAAAAATGAACCAGCTGCTGTCTCCTCCTGACATGGCGGTAGTTCCATTTGTTGAATACCAATTGTTGCTGATTGGGGAAAAAATGTTTGTTCCTGGCACTAATCTTGAATAAAAGATTGGCGGTTCAGTAGCAGCAACTGCTGCGATGGTGTTGCTAAAGAGAATCGAATGGGCGGCTAGAATACGAACGAAGGAGTAGGAGAACGCATAGGCGGAAAATTGTTAGCGGGATAAATCGAAATTGGTAAATGGCGAGGTGGTGGTTGATATGCCAATTTATGGAACGAAATTAAAGTTCCACCTTCAGCTTCAAATAGTACGTCACTGATGAATTTTTCTGCTAGGCGTCTTTGGTCATTGCTCAAATATCGAAGTTTCATAGCGATGTTTTTTCCGCAAATATCAATCCGGTATACGAGGCGCTTGAAATGGATATTTACGGTTGCCAATGCTGCCTTTGTCAAATCGTGTCTTCATTTTGTATCCGAGATATTTTTGGTGTCGGCCTATAACGAAACTGGGATCCTGAAGCTGTTCCTGTGGAATCTTGGGTTTGAGAGCGTGGTATATAGTTAAATCTCCAGAACTATCATCTTGTGAATCTGTGGTTACATCTTGTGATCCGTCCTGCAACAAAAGATTTTGATGGCATAGGTTCTAATCAAACATGTAGGTTCTAATTAAAGCAAACATTATCTTCCATCAAAAATAGTGAAATTTCGGCTCAGAAAACGTTAAAATTGGAAGAGTAGCAAAATTTCTTTTGTTGAAGAAATACTTTGTTTCTTATTGCGAAAGTCTAGATTTATTTGTTGCAGTTAATTCATGGCTATATTTTTTTAGTTTCCACGGCTAACACAAGAATGGAAAAACATTTCTCAATGTTTTGAGGAATCTGGAACTGTCCCATTGTCTTGGGGCAATGGACGGGAAGCATGCGAGCATCATTCCCCCGCCTGGAAGTGGATCCTACTATTATAATTACAAAGGTCAACATAGTATGGTGCTATTAGCGATAGTTGATGCAAATTATCGTTTTTTAATGTGCGATTTCGGTACCAATAGTCGAGTTTCAGATGGAGGTGTATTACAAAACAGAAAATTTTTTGAAAAGCTTTAAAATAATCTCCTAAAAATTCCTGATGCCGAAAGCATACGAAATACTTCCAGAAAACTACCATATGTGTTTGTAGGGGATGATGCATTTCCATTGCGTGTAGACCTAATGAAACCCTTTAGACAGGCAGACCTTACTTCTAGAGAGAGAAAAATTTATAACTACCGCTTATCACGAGCAAGCGTATTGTAGAAAATGTATTCGGAATAATGGCAGCCCGATTTCGGATATTTCACACTTACATTAATTTAGAACCACGGAACATTGAATCCATTGTAATGGCTTGCTGCATTTTACATAATTTTTTGATAGCTAAATCATCAAGAACATATGCTCCTCCAGGGTGCTTTGATTCTGATGATACAGAAGAGGGTGTAACAAATTTTGGATTCAATTCTCAAGATTCTAATATGTGTGGCTTACAGCGAAGACCGTATGGAAATACTATTAAAGAAGCAAAAGAGGTTAGGAAGAGTTTTATGAGTGACTTTGCGCATGAAGGTGAAATTCCTTGGCAACATAAGTTCATCAATTGAGAACATATTGGTAATTCAAAGGTTTATAAACTAATTTTCGACTCAACTTTAAATTCATAATTTTTCTACATATTTCTTTTTGTTTCTTTCCTCTGTATTCTAGTAAATGATTATGATTGCTTCTCATTATTTCATAAAATAAATGAACAAAGAACAGTACTGTTTATGTGTGTAACTTACATCACTTCCGCATTCTTCGTCGTCAGAGATATTGCTTCGAGAGTTTCGAGGGACTTCTTGGTCTTCCACAAACTTCAATAAATCATAATACCAAATTTGGGAACTTAAACTTCATCGGCACCTGACCCCGTCCTCATTGATTCCTTGACTCTCTTTGCTTCCTTACGCAAATTACTCCTCAAGTTATTAAGGAAGGAAGGAACGAAGGATCGACTTCCTTCCATTTTTCGACCAATTTCAAGTACGCCGCGTCTTTCTTGCCACGGTCGTGATAGCTTCTCGATTTCACTTGCCACAGGCACGGCTCACTGCGATAAATTCCTCCAAACACGTGTTTTCTATTTCACGCTACATGTCGCAACAAGATGAACTCATAGACGAAGGCTGAGCTGCACACTGCTAAACTGAAGGCCAGACGGCCTGGCAGGCGGCCATACACACGGTCAGATTCACCTGCGACTTCGTCAGTTCGGCCGGATGGACGAACGTATTATTGAATTTTCTCCGGCCGCCTGAACAGTCTTAACTGACAGGCCGACCGGAGTATGCACACGTTCAGGCGACCGACCTTCAGGCAGACTCTTCAGTAAAAACTGACAGGCCTGCCGGAGCGTCGCCTGCCTGTTGGTTTTCCTTCCAGAGCGGTACATGCAATTCTGTAGTTATCCATACTTTTAAGATGCTCATATCTTCTTCTTATGTTCCCTACCTACGTGGCGATGTTCTTAAAAACCAATATTCAGTTGTTTCAATAATGTGCACAAAAATATGTTTATATAATTATACGATTACTCGAGCTACTATACATAAAGTTATCAAATTACTAGATTTTATTGCTTACTTATTATTAATGCTTATTTATATATATCTTTAATAATTTTACAATGCAACATTTAATTGTTTCTGTACTTCAAGTTCTACGCTTCAGTAAGAATACATTCAGCTAATTAAAACATGGACTATTCAGAAATGTCAACGGGACTAGGAATTTTATTTGTTCAAGCGAAGAAAAATGTATTCGAATGGTTTACAGAAGTACATTGTTTTAATGTATTTTATTTTCTAAGCCGCTTAATTGATTTTGCAGAATGCAGTTTAGGATCTATAACAAACTACTCAAAAATGAATAGGGATAGTGTAATACACTTCGTTTAATATAAAATGCGCCACCCACTAAAAAAAAAGCTACAGGTTAGAAACTTTGCTAAAATAATGTTTCATTATTGCGTATGAAATGATCAGGTTTTCATTAAAAAACATTAACAATTATAAGAAAACAATAAGAACAACGAAAAAAAAATTAATAATGTGTAACATTGCCATAAACAGCAATGCAAGCATTTACTCGTCTTGGCATTCTTTCTATCAAGTGGGATATGTTGTTTTGCTGGGGTATCTCGTTCCATATAACTTCAAGTTGGTGTCTCAGCTCGTCTAAGTGGTTAGGAGCTCTTGTCAATAATCTTAGCCACCGGCGTATCATGTCCCAAAGATTTTTGATCGGCGATAAGTCCGGTAATCGCGCAGGTCAGGGCAACATTTGCAATGGTGCTTGTTGGAGGTACGTTTTGGTAATGTTTGCAGTGTGTGGACGTGCATTATCCTTGGAAAATACCGTTTGGAAACGTCAGCATGCATGGTGCTAACACTGGTTCCAGGACATTGTGAATATAGCGATGAGCATTTAAAGTGCCTCGGACGAACACAAGAGGTGACCTTCTACAGAAACAAATCTCACCCCAAACCATAACTCCAGATGTTAAAGCTGTATGGCGTCTTTCCAACAAACTCTAGATTTCGTCTTTCTCCTCAATATCGACGTACCTTCCTACTGCCGTCATTTTCCCATAAACAAAATCTTGATTCGCCACTGAAGACAATGTCGT
Source organism: Limonius californicus (assembly GCA_014611495.1). NCBI lineage: Eukaryota > Metazoa > Arthropoda > Insecta > Coleoptera > Elateridae > Limonius > Limonius californicus. The sequence goes on along the minus strand of JABXWE010002355.1, from coordinate 18,484 downwards.
TACATTGCTGATTCCAATGCTGCCGCTTTTTACACCAAGCAAGCCTAACAGCCTTGCGATGTGCAGTTAAAGGGGGCCGTTGGAATGGACGATAGGATCGCAGTCCAAAAGATGAGATTCTTCTGTAAAATGTTGCCATTGACACGGGGTGGTGAAGAGCTCGCATCCAGTCTATAGCAGCAGACTTGTTTAAAAGCGGTCTCATGTAGCCATTCTTCGAAGAAGTCGATTTGCAAGAACACTGTTGCTATGTAGAGGTCTATCAGCTGGACGATGTCGCTGAATGCCTTCTTCTGACCAAGCAGACCATATTCGTGCAACTGTAGTGTGGTCCCGATTTACCCATCTACCAATTTCACGAAAAGAAAGTCCAGCTTCTTTCATGCCGATAATTAGATCTCTATCAAAATCGGAAATGTGGTTAAAATTTTTGCATTGCCATACTGGAGGTATTAATCATTAATTCTGTCACAAAGTGTAACAAAATCTCGAAACAACTAATTAATGTTTACTAAATATTGTTTTGTTTCCGAGCAAATATTTAGCGAACCTATGCAAGACACTGGTATATTATTAAACGGACTGAAAATGAATAACATTAGACATGATCATATTCGCGGACAGCTTCGATGGTTTAAAAGAATTCGTTTCAAACATTGAAATGATCAGTCGACGATAAGGACTTGAACTGAACATACAAAAAGCAAAATACATGGTTATCACCCGTAATAGTAAACACCCAACCAATCGAAAGAGTAACATCAATGACATACCTAGGTACATCGATCAATGATCAATGGGACCATTCTAAGGATATTAAGTGCACGATTGAGAAAGCCAGAACAACATTTGTTAACATGCAGAAAATGTTTAAGACTCGAGATCTAAATTTAAATACAAAAATTCGACTATTAAGGTGTTATGTATTCTCTGTCCTGTTGTGTGGAGCTGAGACCTGGACGCTGACGGAAACGTCAATGAAGAAACTCGAGGCTTTTGAGATGTGGACGTACAGACGAATATTGTGAATATCTTGGGTTGAACATGTGACGAACGTTGAAGTACTGCAAAGAATGAATACAACAACCGAAATCGTAAAAACCATAAAAATCAGGAAGTTGCAATATTTATATATTATATATTTGTGCAAATTGTCGGGTTCCAGTGGGTGTGTGTACGAATCTAGGAGGCTAGGAGGCCGGCTTTACCTGACGGTCGGGTCGATCAAAGGTGAAAGATACGTTACCGACAAGGAAAATAACAGGACGGTGGAAAAGCGGGAAACGCAGTTAGAAGCTAAGTGGAAGGCTTAAATAGTCTTTTGTAGTTTTTGGTAGTGTCTGTAGTCAATAAAATAAGGTAAAATTATAAATAGAAATTAAAACGGGGGCATTACGTAGCAAATAGATGCACATTCAATTGCAAAGCAGAGTATATTAGGGATGATTTAGGACCAGGAAATGCAAACTTCTAAAAATAATAAACGACTGGTAAAATTTAATCTGAGGTATTTTAATGCAATTTAAGTTACTGCAATTTATTTCAGTGTTTAGTTCCGGGTGGGCCAAGTGGGACAAATCTAGGTCTCGGTATCTGTAACTTCTACAAGTAAAGGAAAAACGATCTGAAACTATAATTTCCTTTAATCTCTTTTAATTTCATCTAAATTAATCTCCCTTAATTTAATTTGGAGCGTAGATCCGGGTAAGCCAAATTAGAGCCCGCAAAAGCCGCGTTTAGTGTGGTTTTGAGTAGTTAAAACTGAAAAAGTAGCCGATAAAAGATAAGTTAACAATCGAGGTTAAAGAAAAATTCAGAAGATTTCACATTTAATAGTAAAGCAGAATATAGTAGGGACAACTATAGCTTTATTGTTATTAGGAAAAATTTTCTTCACAGTTAGCGGGAAATAGAGTATGTTAAGAGTATTTTAGGGGTAATTTAGGTCTAATGTCACGGGTGGGGGTCAAGTGGGACTGGTAATTAGAGAATTGGGGCAAAACATACACACGGCAGACTACACAAGAGAAACCCAGCGGCAATTCTCCAAAGGAGGAGCCACAACACTGGCCTTGGAACGGGAAGCAGCATTTGCGGACAGTGCGAAAGATCCCAGATCGACAGACAAAAACCGATTTTTGATTAACCACAGGTCCAAAACTTAGATTTCGGCAAAATCTCTTTTCTTTTTAACAAAATTAATTTTCCTATGGGATGAGAAATTATTAATAATTAAAAGATAACTTCAGTTATTGTGAAAGGTGTTGGAAGAATAGTGACTGAATGGTTCACACCTCATAATGTTGTAACTCCGTAATTATACGGTTTCGGATCAATTATTATCATGTAAATATTTTTTTGAGAATCTGTCACTGTTGTTCATTAACGCCTTGTGAAGTAAACAATAGGTTTCTGTAGATGTTGACCATTCTTTTGGCGTTTGTTTGGAAAATAATTTGAATACTAGGCGTTGTCAAATAAAGAATTGAGCAAATTAGACTCAAACATAACAGCGAAGTTGCCTGTCTTTAATTATTAAAGAGTTCTTATACAATCGTATATCATTCCTCTTTGAGACCAGTTAGAAGTTCCGAAATTGTATGTGGTAACATATTTCTATAGATAATTTGACTCAATCTACACCAACAAATTAATAAACCTTTTAACTTCTGTTTTTTGTAACATCTAATGAATAATGAAGTGTAGAGATTAAAGATTTCTATCACATCACAACATCACCATCGCATGAGAACTTGCACAAACAAATTTAAATGCAACAAAGAAAGTTTCTTGTTTTAAATGCTGAAATTAAAATTTTTCTAGTTTTTTATTATTAACGTTAATGTTAAATATCCTGTTAGGTGTAAAAATTTATTTTGGTATAAACTGTATGTATTTTGATGTTTTAAATAAAGGAGGGTAAACTGTTTCTTTAAAGTTTAATGATATCTGAGTAAAATCAACACATGCCATGTGTACGTAACTAATTGTGATTTTAGGGTTGCATTCTTGACCTCGAGAGAGTGGAAATACGGAGCAGACGTCTTAAGTACCGGGGCGGAGGAAAGAAAGCCCTTGTGCGAGGGAGAGATGGTTTTGACGTCTTGTTTGGGTTGCACGTGTTATGCATGTAGCTAGCTAATTATTATAGTGCACTAGTGATGGAATATTCTAGTATGTATCTACAATTAAATAAAGTGTGATTGCTGATCAGGATTGCTCGTTATATGAATGTGGTTGTGATTGAAAGATCTCTGTGATTGAGAGATCTCATAGTTTGGCCAGATGATATTGAAAGCTTGTACAAGTGTGTCTAGCCGCTGTAGTTTTAAGGAATTGCTTAGGCAGTTGCCCTAAAGAATTCTGTGTTACATGTTTCGTGCTGGGCCGTTCGCACGGTTGTCACAGAGACATAGGGGATCTAATCAATCCCCTATTGGCACCTTAGGGTGCACAGAATTGATCGGAACAGTACGATTCCACGGAGCAGTAGACTCCAAAATCCTGTGACATATACGTTCTTTGAAATTCATCGTGTGTCACCTAGGGGATCTAACCAATCACCTATTGACTCTTTCGAGGGTGCGCCAGTGCTACTAGATTTCAGGTGTTCAAATGGTATTAAAACAGAAGTAATTATCTAATGGTCAATGGTGTGGAAGTTAACTATCACCTTAGGCGGTCCAATCAAAGGGTTAATTATTCCATCCAAGTGTTACCAGGAACCAGCCCGTTCAACGGAGTGAAGAGAGGTGGGCCCCCCGGTGAGTTATATTACAGTACTTAATAACAGCAAGAGATTGGTGAGTACTTTTATTTTTCATGTTTCATATGTGGTGTCGCTTAATTGCGACCCTCGTCTGTCAATGGTCCAAGCACGGCTCAATTCCAATACTTTAACCTTACGATAAGTATACAAGAAATATGTTAAGCTTGATTTCTTTGAAATGAACTATTTGCGAGTTGAATAAAAACGTTCAATGGAAACTCTCCTAACAATCCGTTAATTGCTTTGAACAGTTTATATGTTTTACGTCAATAATAGCAGTTCGACAAGTTACGGTAAACAAATGAATGCGGTGTTCACGTGAACAGAATATACAGAGCTGTATTAGGAATTTTGTGCAGGTACACATGAACAAACTCTCAACTATTATCTTCTTGAAAATATTTAAAGAAGACAAGTAAAAAGTAATAAAACACATTTTTTATTCAAAAAATTCAGAACTGCTATCATTTAATTAACACTAATTATCATGGGTTCAACATTTATTTCTATAATATTATCAATTTCCCACATTTTTAACTCAACCTTTTCTTTGACATGCTGAATCCATTTCTGTCGTGACTCTTGGGTAATATTTCGAACTGCTTCGTGAAACAAATTTTTGCAATCGGCAAATTTAAAAGTTGTATTTTCACTAGCAACTTTATTTTTAATTTCAGCCCAAATGAGTTCGAATTCAGCTCACATGGTAAGGAGGGAGTCTTAAAATTATTTTATTTTGACTTTTAGCCATTTCGTCAACAATATATTTATTATACTGATTTTTATGTTTACGAACTATATCCAGCAATTCAACCTTTAGCATATTATCATCAAATAAAATGTTTTTAGAGGTTAACCAATTCTGGAAGTCTACCTTCTTCGTAGTCGTAGTGGGAATTTTTTCCAGTTTTCTGGAGTGGTACGGCGCGTTGTCCATCACAATTACCGCGTTTTGTTCCAGATTAGGTAGAACATTTGAAAACCAATTTTCAAACGATTCGCCTACCATTTCTTCATGGTAGTCTCCCGTTTTTTTTTTTATTCAAATGCCCATAGAGCGTCAGGAACAAAGCCGTCATCACTGCCGATGTGACAAATTATTAACCGTTTGCCCTTTCCTAAAATGTAAGATTGATATAGAAGGGTTAATTTTTAGACGGCATTTACCTGCAGGGTTCTTCAATCCACTTGATAAACCCGAAAAGAATGCTTGCCTTGAAGATTTCACAGTTTCGTCAACCCAAACATGCGATTTAGTATGCTCAGTGTTAATCCACGTTTCATCAAGATAGTGTATTTTCCTATTTTCTAGCCTATATTGCTTAATTTGTTTTAAATAATTTCGCCTCCCTATTACGATTTCGTATTTATCTAATAACATACCGTTTTTTCCACGACGTTGATATTTAAAATTGTGCGTTTTTAAGAATTTGTGGAATGTGCTTCTGTTGAAATTGGGTAGATCACTGTCATCATTCACTTCTTTTAGAACCTTACCCAGAGTTGGGATATGATTATTAAAAAAAAAATTATGAACCATTCTTCGGATTGCATTTCTATCAAAATCGTCTATGGCATCGAAACTGTTCTTGCGATTTTGATTTGTTTTTGGAGCCGCGAATGTGTGAGAGTTTTTATGCTCACGAATCACATTATAACCAGAGGCACAACTTACACCCGTTTTATTTGAATATTATTAGCAGTACTGAGTCCCATCTGCGGGTAAATTGTAATTTGTGCAACACGATCGACCATTCTGACTTAACACTTTCCATTATTACGAACACTTTCATTTGTTATGTGCCCTAAAGATGCACTACAAACTTTGGAAGCTCGATAATTCAACTTATGGAAAATAACACAGCTTTCTGTAATTATTAAGCAAACTTGCACTTGACCGAAAAACAACTGGAAATACAGTAAACATCGTTTTTCAATTATAAAAGCGTTCTTTGTTGTTCCATCTTTTTAACACTTAACTACCGTATAAAACATGAGCCAATCCCACTTCTGATGTCAACAGTTAAGGAAACACACGGTGTAAACTCAATACACAATTTGTAATTAATAAAACACAAAGGTAAAAACGCTCTGTACTGGCATTAAAACCAGCCTCGGAGACCCTTGCCCGCACGCCGCAAGAACTACATTCTGAATAATATTCTGTTACTAAAATATCAACAAACACTTTATATTTCGGGCAAGGCGTCTCGCAGACCATTTATGGGCGTAATTTATGATGTAATGTAATACGTTCCTTGGACTTCATAATTCCAAGAATCAAACCGAAATCTTTTGTTATTGACTTTATGCTAACATACATTTACAATCATATCTTTTTCTTTCACACTCAAACGTCCTTTTTTTGCTCGTTTTCGTGGAGGACTAGGTAATTGAATCTTGAACTGCAGGAATTATTGCATCACTATCAGTACTCGACATAATTAATTAAACAATAATAAAACAAACAAAGAATAATAAAGAAAAAAATTGAAAATACACTTAAACCGTTACTGCAACAAGGTAAGACTACAAGGTCAACGACTAATAAGATGCAACTGCAACTCTTGCTCTCGCTTAGCACGTGTGATGACGCATTAAAGTGAACCGCTATAAGTTTTTGGTAGTAGCAGTTAACGCATGCTATTAACTGTTTCTTCAAGAGTGATAAGAAGGTAAGATTTATTATATACATTTCAAAATTCAGTTGTGCGACTACTATAATGAATAGTTTCACTACTCTGAATACTATACAGGAAATAATAATATCTGTTCCAACTTTCAATTTTTTTATAATTTGCTGTTAAAAATACTTGAAACAGCCATATTTGCAATTACAGTAGCTAAAAGTTATTTCGGTGGTCAGAATATAGGTATCAGAAGCTACTGCCTTAAACAGTGCACCCCACGATGAATAAATATATTAACCAATAAATAGAGGGTGGGTGTGCCAATGAAAACGAAACACCCCCGATTTTTCATATTTATCGTCATTTTTTTTAAAATCGCTAGTACCCGCCAATTTTGGTTTTGAGGGGGAAATTTTTTGCGTTTATTTTCAACCTTGTTATTTCCACCCCCTAGGGGTGGTAAGCTTCACCCCAAAAATTTTAAATAAGAAAGGGGGTCGAGTGATATACCATTTTAAAGGGCATTAAATTTTCGTTTTAAGGCATCGTTTTTCAAATTCGCAGTAGTTTCCAAGAAAATGCATTTTAAAGATAGTAACCCGCCCAAAACTAATAATTCACGATTTTCCACTTTTACCATAATTTACAGCAGTAATGTTTCATTGATTAATAAATTTTCCTTAACTTTCACTTCATTAAATGTTCGAAATGTTGACCTCCAACATCCATACGGTAGTACAGGTTTTCTTGAAAACGGTTTCGGACGTTCTGAAGCATTTCGGGGCTAATTTGCCGGCATTTGTTTTTGATCCGTTAACGCAAATTATTTAGGGATTCTGGCTGAGTAGTCACTATAAATTTTACTTTTATGTAGCCCCACAGAAAGAAGCCTGCAGGTATTAAATCTGGTGACCTCACAGGCTAATCCATCTATTAGGAAATGTCTCGTCCAGATACTGACGAACAGCAAAGACATAAGGTGGAGGTGCTCAGTCTTCTTGAAACATAAGCTCATTTACATTGTAACGGTCATTTTGTTCCACAATTTCAGTTATTGCTGGATCAACATGATCTCGCATTAAATCCAAATACATTTCTCCTGTTAGATTTCCTGGTAGAAAAAAAGAACCAACAACGCGATCACCATAAAGTCCAGCCTGCACATATAATTTTTGAGTACTTTGAGTGTGAACTGCATGGAATATGAGTGTGTTTTCATCGGCCCAATGACGACAATTATGACGATTAACAATCCCGTTCACAGAAAAAACGAACATTCATCCGAAAACCAAATGGTAAAAAGCAAATTTGGGTTATTAATTATCTGTTCACTCATACCCTCGCAAAAATCCAAAGTCTATCAAAGTCATCTTCAACATTTGAAACATTTAATAAATTGTATTATCTTAATCAGTAAAACATTACTGGTGTAAATTATGGTAAAAGTGAAAAAAGGGCATTTTCTTGAAAACTACTTATCCGAATTGGAAAAACTAGGAAACGTTAAAACGAGAATGTAATGCCCTTTAATGATAAAATATATCACTCGACCCCCCTTTCCTATTTAAAATTTTAGGGCTGAAGCTCGCCAACCCTAGGAGGGTGAAGTGACAATGTTAAAAATAAACGCAAATAGTGTTCCCTGAAGACAAAAATTGAGGCGTCCTAACAATTTAAAAAAAAATGATTATAAATATGAAAAAGCGGGTCTGTTTCGTTGCGATTGGCTCACCGTGTATAAAAAAATTAAATTATTCAGTAATATAGGAATTACAATTATTTAAGTATGTCTAAGACGGTAGTAATTGTAATAGGACTTAAAAACATACATACGTACGAAACATAATTATGTCGACAGTTTGAGTTACAAACTTTGCTAAGAACAGTGATATACAGGTCGAATCTCATGAAATAGCAACACACACTCATATTAATTGAACTTGTAGGGCATGACATTTCAGTTAAAAGGAAAGGATTTTTTGTATTGAATAAAATCTATTAAAAAACATCTATTAAATATTATACAGAGAAGTAGTTACTAAAAGTAAAAACGTTTATACGAAAAGTTTCCTATGAAACATAACTAGTTATTAATAATACATAAATATATTCAATACTGCATTCTATTTAAATCATGAATTCTTAATTGTATCTGTAGAACATACTAACGATTCACAAAGTATATAAAATAAAAATATTAACATAATTTATAGACAGAAACTGCTTATTTTTTGTAATCCATTTTTAAAATTCTATAAGTATTGGCCCGTATCCAACTGTATTTCTGCTTTTCAAATCAGCTTTTTAATGTTAATACCAATATACTCATGGAATGTCTTCGTTCTACAACATACACGCAAAACTTTCAATGTAACGATTGGAAACAGGACCCATAAAAATTCACAACTACATTCTGATTACGTGTTAGTAAAAAATGTATAGTCAAAGCCGCTTGCAGGGGCATTTACCGACCTCTAGTACGTGGAATATGGATACAATGTCAATTTGAACAGATAGTATATTATATGTCTGGTAGTAAAAGAGGTATTAAAAACTACTAGAAACCTTTAATTAAACATGGAGGACGAATCGTCATGACTCATAACCATAAGGCACCATTTCCCATTCAACCCATTAGGTTTTAGCTATCCCAACAAAAAAAAAATTCAAATGGTAACACCTAGTGTGCTACACCTCATTGAAAACTCTTACAAAATGCTAATCAATACTATCGAACGCATTTTTGCTTATACGTTCCGAAAAAATTAATAAAACTGAAAATGTTCAGAATTAAATATTTAAAGTGATTTACATTATTCACTAGGCAATAGTACAGTCTAATGGGATCAAATCTGGAGATATTACAAGCCATGCTATTTTTCCAAAATAAATCAAATAAAGAAATGTTTCCTTGTATTCAATATTATTTTTTGGTATCACAAGATGGGTGCCACAATTTTAAATTTGGTTATCTCTTGAGTCATGATGATTTCCCCTCCATGTTGTACAAACGTTTTATGAAAATTTCTAATTCCTCTTTTACTTCCAGAAATATATGATATTGTACGTTTTGTATATATTGTTGGATGCCTGTTGCTACCGACTGTTAAAAAGGTTTTTTCTGACACCAGGGCAGCCTTGATACTTACTGGAGGCTCCGTACTCCTATTTAATAGTAGGTGATTTCGAACTTGGATCCAAAAGTGCAGGTTAACTGCCACACAATTAATTCTTGATTGAACTTTGGACAAGTGCAGATTGTACTGCCACACGAAACACTTACTAGAGTTCACTGACTTAGTTTAAAATAAAAAGTAAAAGTAATTTTACTATTGTTATTTATTTACCTCAGAAGTACACTGCTTTTAAGGCCAAATTAGGAACTGAATTTCGGGGGCTGCTTATATACCCAATTTTATCTTAATGGGTAATAAATCTGTCATCAGAAAGACACAACCTTACATTTAGCTAATTATGGTCATCTGTTGTTATGCAACAATACATTTTTTTTCATCCATATTGTTTGTAACATCATGCTCCATATTCTTCAGCAATGTTTCTGCATCGTTTGCTTCGCACTTTGCATTTTAATTCTTTGCTTGCATTCAAGTACTCCCAGATTAATCCACAGTACGCATCGCCAAATACAAGACGATCAGTAACGGTTCCTTTCGAAGGCCACGAAAAATTGACGAAACCTGCTTTATGTTGGCATTCAGAAATACATTAAACCGCCTATGTAAAATGCCGTTATAAAAAAACAGCTTTTACTTATTTATCCACCCGCCAAACTTCTTATTTTTATGGCAGCTTGGTGCAGGTAATGTAAGTGGGAATGATTAAGTGCTCGATAGAACGCCGAACCTTTCGAAACTGCATCATATATCAAATAAATCATTATTTTTTCAGGCAAATTGGGTAAAACTTTTCATTTCATTTCAAAACATTTCCGCTTATACTGGGTAGGCCGATGAAAACGAAACGGAACCAATTTTTCACATTTATAGTCATTTTTAAAAAATCCCTCGCACCCGTCAATGTTTTTTTGAGGGGGAAACTTTTTGCGATTATTTTCAACATTGTCACTTCAATCTCCTAGGAATGGTGAGCTTAACCACTAAAATTTTAAATTGAAAAGGGGTTGAGTGATACATCATTTTAAAGGGAATTAAATTTTCCTTTTAAGGCTTTCCAAAAAAAAACGTGCCCAAAACCTATAATTAATGATTTTTCACTTTTACCATAATTTACACAGTAATGTTTCATTGATTAAGAAATTTACCTTAGCTTTCACTTTATTAAATTACGAAATGTTGACCTCCATCATCAATACAGTCGTACAGGTTTTGTTGAAAACGGTTTCGAACGTTCTGAAGCATTTCTGGGGAATTTGCCGACAATCTTTGTTGATCCATTGACGCAAATCAGTTAAGGATTCTGGTTGAGTACTATAAATTTCCTTTGTATGTGGCCCCACAGAGAGAAATTTAATTTGCTTAAATCTGGTGATCTCGCAGGCTACTCCACTGCTTAGTAGTTGTAGAAAAGGATTATTATTGATTCGTATTTTTTGACAGTGGCAACTTAGCTAACTGGGTTTAAGATCCTTCGAATGTTTCTGCTGACCATAAGTTCGACAGAGAAAATTGTTGAGGTTGGTATAGATTTTCCGTACTCTGTCCTTCTTTACTTTGCTCCTTCAATACGTTGAGTTCTTAGTATAAAAATATTTGGTTGAAATATTTTTTGTACTAGCTATATGATATTGTGTTGTGCGCCACACCATAGAAAGGTCTTACAAAACTCTCCTTTCTGTATCTGGGTTTCTATTCTCCAATCTCGAAAAACTATCACTTATCAAGTGCGTTATAAAACTATGCTAATTCGGTCTTATCAAAACCACGTAATAGCCAATTCTTTCTGATCTTCTTCTTCTGCTACCTTTTAAATAGGTCGTTACCTGTTCGTTTCGGATGTTGTTTTAGAGAGATTTTTGCCATCTCTCTTTTAGTCTTCCAATGATTTTTTGTCCTCTTGGTAACTTACCTGTTGCCGGATTGCGTCTTTAGCTAAGTTAAATACATTCCCTATTACCAATAATGAAAATAATGACTTAGTTCACACATTTAGGGAGGCCATGAATTGATTATTAAGTGTCTAGAAACAAAAGACAAATTTAATTTCTCAGTTGACAGCTATGGCGGCATTTCAAAGTTGCACCAGCGAAGAAATGCGTTCTCTGATAAGATTTTTAAGTGCAGAAGGAGTGAATCCTTCTGAAATTCATTCAAGAGTGCTTAAGGTGTACGGAAGTAGCTGTTTAGCTCGTTCAAGTGTGTTTGAATAGGCAAAAATGTTTAAAAGTGGCACCGAAACTGTGAAAGATGCACCACGACCAGGACAAGCAAAGCGTGTAATAACTGAAAAGAATATTAAAACTGTGCAAGAGCTTATTTTACAAAACAGACGCATAAAACTGAAACAAATCACTTCAAAAATTAATGTGAGTATCGGTTCTACACATAATATCATAAATATATTTTTGAGCAGTTGAAATACCGAAAAGTTTGTGCGAGATGGGTTCCTAGGCAATTAACGCCTGAACTTAAACAAAGAAGGATTGAAGCTTGTACTGTTCTTCTGTCACGTTATGAAAAAGAGGAAGCTCCTTTTTTAAATCGTATAGTAATTGGTGATGAATTCTGGGTTCACCATTTTCAGCCAGAATGTAAACAATCATCAAAGGAATTGTGTCACTCAGCATCACCAAAACTCAAAAAATTTAAAACTGCTCCATTTGCTGGAAAGGTAATGTTGACTGTGTTTTGGGATAAAAAAAAGGAGTATTTGCAGAAGATTACATGATGAAGGGTACCACAGTCAACAGTGCTTCATACTGCAACCTATTAAAAGATAAACTAAAGCCAGCTATAAGGACAAAATGACGCGGATTTCTGTCAAAAGGTGTTTTGCTCCAACACGACAATGTTGGGCCGCATTGCACGTTGGAAACCAAGGCAGTAATAGAAAAACTTAGACTTGAATCCTCCATATTCTGCCGATCTAGCACCAAGCGATTACCATATGTTTGGAGCACTTAAAAGCGATTTAGTTGGGAAACATTTTCTGAATGATGAGAGCGTGAAAAATGCGGTGCATGAGGGGTGTCGCACAAAACCAAAAGAATTCTTCTCTGATGGAATAGAGGCTTTGATTGACAGATGTTAAAGGTGTATTGAGAGACATGGGAACTATATAGAAAAGTGATAACATTTTTTTGTCAATTCAGTTATTAAATAAACAAGTATAATCACAATCCGGATTTAATTTGGAACAGCCTCGTAAATGACTATGCTAAGAATGCACCCGCTGGTGTCCTCTCAGTTCTACCTTGCAACACTTTTCTTGTGTGTTACCACATCACTTTTGCTTTGCCTTTTATACTGACACTTTCACGTCTCCTTACACTAGCTCAAATGGGTTGGTCCTCTTTACCCTTCTCAATAGATCTGTATTGTTGAGGAGTTGCATTACCTCGACGCTTACATAGTGATGAAGCCTTGTCTCATGCTTTTGGGTAAAGTCTATTATTTCCTCCGTCACGGTTCTTATCCCTATATGCCTGTGGATATCACAGTTTTTTTGCTTTCCTTTAGTTTTATTCTTCATCGTTTTGTCCATTTGCCCACCTGATTTGTGGCTTGTTATAATGTTTCTGCCGTTTCTTCAGTTCTTTCGTCTACCATTAGTATTGCAATTGCAATGTCGTCTGCAAACGTGGTTATTGATACCTCTTTGGTTGACGGGATATTGTTGGTGTACAGTAGGTATAGTATTGGCCCCAACCTTGACACTGGCTTGTGGTACCCCTGCCTTAATTTTGTATATATCGGAGTATTCTTCTGCTTGCTTGATACTGAATAGTCTGTTTGCGATGTGTGGCTTCAGAAGTTCAGCAATTTGTTTACGCGGATTTTTTTCTGGATTATAATTTAATCCTTGATTCCATACTTTATCGAAAGCCTGGACTAGATCTAAGAAGATAGCTGAGCAGATTTTTTTCTCCTCCAAACAAATCAGGCGATTTTTCCGGATTTATGGTTCCTTCAATTTCTTTTGCCACTTATCGAGGAGCGACCAATTTTATTTCTTCATCCTGTCTTCCATCTTCCTCATACAGTGTTTCATTTTGTACTTGTTGTTCATTCGGTTGAAATATCTTTTCGGGGTGGTTTGCGAAGGCATCTGCCTTCTGCTTGTTGTTTCTTGCTCAACCGGTTTCAGTTCATAGTGGTGGCAACTGAGTTACCTGTCTTTCGATTTTTTTGGTTGCGTTCCATATCAGTCAGTGTTATTGTGGTATTGTCAAATTTTTAAGATAGGTGTACATCTATTCGTTTTTTATATCCTCTTTTTCTCTTCTGGCATGGTGTGATGATTTTTAAACCTGTTTCTATTTTATAGCATGGTAAATATGCACTTGGTGCAACGTTCTGATTTGTTGAACACTAAGATTTGCAAATGCTTGACTGTATGTCCCAGTTATCTGTTATCATCTTTAAGCAAGTCATTCTTTGGTAGTCTTAATTCAGTATTGATAACTTTGTTACACAGTATCAGGGCAACCATTAATGCAATAATTGCAAATTGTCTTCTTCTGCTAGTTTTAGTCCGCCTCGAGTATCTTATTTTCTCGATATCCCCAAGTATTGTCATCCTTGTATATCTTTTAACTAATATGTTATGTACTTTTCAAATTTGCCGCTACACTTGAATTAATACCGCAATTTGTTTGCCGCTTCGTAAGAATTAATAACGTTATTGGAATTGAAGTCTTATTTTGGGTTACCGTTTCGCTATTTTGTTTTGTCTATCGAAGTTCGAGATACGTTAATAGTTTCTTTGTGTCAAAATTGCAGACTCTTGTTTTTTTTCCGCGCTTGACCTCGAACGCTTCCCAGAATTCACGTGTTAGAAATTCCTTCCAGAATTTTTGCGAAAGGTTTCGTAATGTGGTGCAATGTTTTTAGAGAATCGAGATACCCATTCCGTTTTGAAGGCAGTCGATCTTCCGCCTGTCTCGGCTCCGGACCTTCAAGGAAATTCAAGGTAAAAACAGTTTTGTGTTGTCACAAACAAACCTTTTTTTTCGGCTTGCGCTAACTTGCAGACATTAAATTTAACTTCAGGTAATTACAAGAAAAAAAAAACGACCTTGAGTCGCCGTATGTGTTGTTAATTTATTTTATAATAAAACTACTAGATTATACTCTATTTTAGTGAACGTCAGCGTCACTGGTGTTTCGTAACTGAATGCAGAACGTAAATCCCGTTGCACCAGTGGCGACGAATCCATTTCTCTGAACGTTCAAGAATTTTAACCATGTAATTCAAACTTGTTGCGTTATAATTTGCTAGTTTAGTGTATTGCCACATTTTAACCATTTCATTATATGTGTTTTAAAGTTTACTGTCTCTTATTGTGTTTTTTGTATTGCTGGTGTAAGAATTTTGCAAGCTTTAAATATATAGGAGGAGGCAAGATCACGGTAAGTTCCGTTCCCGTAAGCTGTTGGCTTCTCGGCCTTCCACGAGGACCTACAATCAGCTGGATTTGGAAGGTGGCGCCCACTTATTTTGACTCGCCCTGTACACAACTAAAGATTTTCTCCCATAAGCGATTTTCACGAACTCCCCTACTCCTCTGAGCTAAGCTGTAGCCACTTTTCCATCCGTTTGTTTGCGGGTCGTCGAAAAGGCGCGATTGGACCGTAACAAATTGGCCCCGCAACGTGGGTCTTTTTTGCGTCCGTAACAAATAACACCATCCCCTTTTTTAATCAGAACTCCTTTTTCTTGTAAATTATCTGAATGATAACGTTTATTTTAATTTAGAATGTAATTTGGGAAATAAAATTTGGAATTGCTTTAATGAAGCTGGGTATTATTGTGCAAACAGTCAAAACATAACTACTAACTGTAAAGACTTTTTACCTATTAATGCTTATTTTTCTAAGCAGTTAGAAACAATGTCGGCCAGCGATATTAAACCAAATTCTCTGCAGTTGAGCTCGGATGATGCTTACAGGCAAAAAGTGAGAGACACTCATTATTGCCACAGAGACGTTTTTTAAATCAATTTACTTATATTACAGGAACTTTTGAAACCGTTTACTTATGTCACGTCTATTCCCGGCAAGAAAATCAGACTAAATCTTATTCAAGCTTTGGGTCAGTGGATACCAATTGCTGAAGAGAAACTAAAACTGATTGAAGAAATTGTCCATTCTATGCACCATGCCTGCATTTTGTGAGTATATTGTACAAGATACTAATTTAAAATTTTAATACAAGTGAAGCCATGGAACTAAGCCTACTAGTACAGATGATTCGAGTATATACAGAGTGTTTAAACGTACCCTTTCTTCTTTCGTCTTTCTTTGACTAGGGACGTCTCCCTATTTGGTTGGCGTATTATTTCACCGACGAAGTATTCCAGCTGTCCATTTGTGTTCTCACAGGACGTTCTGAGAGTGTTGTCGAGTTAGTGAATTAGTTTTGCACATAATATTTACTAATCTCTCTGGTCCCATTCGTTCCACGTTATTGTTTCGTTCCTTACCCTCACTCTTCATCCACTTCACTAGGCCTCTTGTCTACGTTAGCAGTGCTTCTCTATCTGTCTCGCAGTGTTACATCTAATAGTGATCTTAAAACTTTAATTTTTGTTATCCTCATTCGTCGATTTGATAGTTTGCATGCGTTTAGTTAGGTTAAAATTCCATTCAGTTATTTTGCGATTTGCTTTCTAAACGCATAAATTCATTATGTTATATTGTATTATTCGGCATCCTGTTACTTTGCGCGCCCTTTACAGCTTGTTTCCCTGCTTTCTGTATCACTTTATATTATACTATTAGTTGACACAAGCGTCCCTAGATAGTTAAAAGTTATCACGTGCCATATTGTTATTCCTTTATGTTTTATTTACACCTTATGGGTTCTTTGTAGCACGAATTACTTAACAGGCTGCATACGTGTCTTTATTTCCCATGTTGTAGCCTCTGCTATTCTTTAGTGCTTCTATAAGCTTCTTCATAATCATATTGTAGTGAAATGGACTAAGGAAATGTCCTTGTATAATAAATGTTTTTATATGTATGTAATGAATGACTCCCCTTAATCAGTATTTTGTTGTTAATTTGGACTTATACGGATTGTTTGAAATCTTCATCGTTTAACACTTTGAAAATTACTATACTTTACTTTTTGAATAAATCTAAGATGTTAATTATCCTTAAGGACGACGCCGACGTAAATATGAATTTATATTAGGTATTTGTCGTCGTATTCAAAAGCAACTATGTACACACAACTGTATAATTTTTTGTTTTTTACAGACTTGACGATATTCAAGATTCTTCAGTCCTCAGACGGGGTATACCAACTGCCCACGCCGTATATGGTATTCCAAGGACGGTTATTGCAGTAGATATGCTGGCGAGGCGTATTTGCGATTTGTTGCATCAGTTACAAAATGACGAAGTAGTTCTATTCCATTAATAATTAAAAATTTAATATTAAAATCTGCATTCTATGATATTCCATAATTATCTAATCAGTATGGGCTTTTTGCTGCCAGCTTCAAGCTATTCTTCGCAGTTCTTCTGTCTAACGGGTTCCTCTACTTCTTGGCCGCCATTGCAGAATTCGCATAGTCCATATCCCCCATTTTCTTTTGGGTACTTGTCCAGTCCATGTGCATTTCAATTTTATTGTTCCCTCAGCAAAGGCCCAAAATAGAGATCAATGGGAGGACCTAGGGGTGGCCTATATTCACTAGTGGATGTTAAAGGCCGATGATAAATTAGCGTGGGAGTGGTTTCCTGTTAGTAATACAAATGTGCTATTTATCAGAGTTACATAACACCACAAACTGCATATTTTAAAAATATTGTATATTGTCTTAGGTGTTATTAGTTTATTTAGAGGTAATACCTTCTTAGTTAAGGCTTTTATGGTCCTAGTTGTGGTTTGGACTTCTCTACAATTGTCTTGCATCACTTCATGTCCTCTGCTCTTATCTTTTAGTTGGTAATACTCAACCTTCTTAGGTTCTCTTCTACTACATCTTCTGCTGCTTCTACTCCATCTTCTGCTGGGTCATCGTCATCTTCTTGTTCCGTCTTAATGTCCTCCTAAACCGTTGCCCATATTATTGCTATTATAGATGGCCCTAGAATAGCTTCTATTTCTCTGTTGGTTCTTATTCTCCATTTTTTTCTTCTCTTCCGCTAGCACGATTGTTCTTATGATTTTTCTTTTGAAAGTGCTTCTCTTTCGAGTATATGGTTGAGCGGCCAGGTTTCATGTTCATATAGAATGTGTCCCATAAATTGAGATAAAACGCGGGGTAGCACTTTTCAGCGGTGCATACTAAACATAAAACTAAAATATTATAATTTCTTCACACGAGTTGCTTGAAGTTGCAAATTTGAATGCTTTATATCTTTATGAACAATACTAAACATTTGCATAAATGGAATAAAAACACAGTTTGTGGAAAAATTTATGCGGCCATTTAATAAAGTTATTTCCGTTTTAACAGGTTATAACATCAGAAAAATTCCAGTATTAACACATGAATACTCTAACGTTTCGCTAAACATCTTTTTTAGCTTCTTCAGAGACTGAAATTATTACATTAAGTGAGATAAATAAATTAACGAAAGTATATAACTTACCGAAAAAATAGTAATTGATGTTTTGATAATTTATCTATTAGTCCGCACACTTTCAATATGGCTTACTACGTTATTCATGAACACTTGTAACTTTTACTACAATGGTTAGTTTGTTGTTATGTCTTTTTAATTGACATTAATTACCATGTGTTGTGTCATTATTTTAATATGTTAAACTTCAATTACTATTTTTTCGTTAATTTATTTATCTCACTTAATGTAATAATTTCAGTCTCTGAAGAAGCTAAAAAAGATGTTTAGCGAAACGTTAGAGTATTCATGTGTTAATACTGGAATTTTCCTGATGTTATAACCTGTTAAAACGGAAATAACTTTATTAA
>JABXWE010002354.1:0-43999 GCA_014611495.1 Limonius californicus | reverse complement strand
TAAGCGGACATCATTAGATAGATTAACAGAGGTAACTTAGAAGCAAATCACACATCAAATTTTAGATTTTGTATGAAATAAAAGCAATAAAAAAATTTACGAAACAATAGTTATTTATGCAAATACGCCGAAAGTTTATAAATAAATTCTAAATAAGCAAATAAAATGCGAAAACATAAATTTGGATTTTATTTCCGTGGATTTGTTTTCCTGTGGATTTTTTTCCAAGGATTTTTTTCCTGGATTTTTTTCCGTGGATTTTTTTCCATGGATTTTTTTTCCGCTTACCGTTCAAAAATATTACTATTTACAAGCTTCTTTAAGAGCAGAAGCAGCTCAAGTCATAGAATCTTTGGAAATAACAGATTCTAATTATCATTTAGCTTGGAATTTACTGAAGGAACGCTACGAAAACAAAAGATTTATAATTAAAGGGCATATAAAACAAATTTTTGAATTGCCTAACGTTCATAAGGAATCGCATGCTTCCTTAAGGTCCTTTCTAGATACCTTTCAAAGAAATTTTCGCGCATTACAAAATATCGGAGAACCTGTTGACATGTGGAGCACAATTTTAATATATTTGCTATTGTCAAAATTAGACGCTTCCAGCAAGAAGGAATGGGAAATTAAAACCAAAAATGAGGTATCTCCTTCCGTGGTAACGTTTATTTCATTTTTATCAGAAAGATGCCAAATACTGGAATCTATAGACAGCAAGTCTACCAATCAAATAAAAAACGTTCATGAATCGAATTTTCGTAAATCTTATGAAAATAAATCCCATTCGCACGTATCAACAAATAAAATATTGTGCATTTTCTGCAAAGGCGATCACATGATATATTATTGTAAATTATTTCTCAACTTGGATATTCATAAGAGAATAAATGAAATTAAAAATCTAAAGGCTTGTACTAATTGTTTACGGCAAGGGCATAACAGTTATAATTGTACAGCCAAGGGTTGTCGTATTTGTCATAAAAAACATAATTCGGTTTTACACATTGATAAGCAACCCACACAAGAGGAATATGATAGGATGCAAATAAATGCGAATGCTACTTCTTTACAGGTTAATAATAACTCAGAACAAACCAAACCAGGCAACGAGCTTCAAAACGTTAACCTATCTTCAGGATCAGAATCCAATCCCGAAATTTCTTGTTATGCCAATCAAGTTAAACCCATTTTTAATAAAAATCTCGATCCAGTACTATCTACACATGCATCTAGTAACAACTTTACAATTTTAACAACAGCCATTGTTTATATCTATGATTATAAAAATAATCCAATTAAATGCAGGGCTTTGCTAGATAGTGGTTCAATGTCCCATTTTATAAAATCTAGTTTATACAATCAATTAAATATCCCTTTTAATCCTATAAATATACCAGTCGTTGGTATTAGTGCCACAACTACAAATATTTCAAAGTCTGTGAAAACTAAAATCAAATCGATGAATTCCAATTTTCAAAGGAATTTGCAATTCCTAGTAATTAATAAAATTACGGATAATATACCTTAGTGCACTTATGATGTTTCAAGATTAGATATTTCTAATAATGTAACCTTAGCAGATCCAACATTTAACCAATCATCTGAGATTGACATTTTATTGGGTGGAAGCATTTTCTACGATCTGTTATTGGCAGAACAAATTAAACTTGGACAAGGAAATCCTATTCTACAAAACACAAGATTAGGTTGGGTTGTAGGTAGTTCCATTAATAACTTTAGTCAGAAATCCTATTGTAATTTAGTAAAAACTACACCGGTAGATAAACAGTTAGAAGCCTTTTGTCTGATTGAAGAATGTCCCACAAGGGAAGTTATGTGTTTAAAGGAAGAATTGGAATGTGAACAACACTTCCAAGAGACCTTCCAACGTGATGATTCCGGAAAATTTGTTGTTAAGATGCCTTTTCGAGACAATGTCGACAAATTAGGCGATTCTAGGGACATGGCGATTCAAAGATTTTATTCTTTAGAGAGGAAGTTGTCGAAAAATCCTTCTCTTAAAGAAGAATACGTCAAATTTATGAGAGAGTGTTTGGAACTAGTTCACATGTCTTTGATAGATTTGTCAGATGATGTTAAAAATCAAGCTAATATAGGCTGGGATGAGGAAATCCCAGAACCTTTACGTCTTTGTTGGTTTCAATTTTTTGGTAATGTTGTTGCATTGAACAACATTCACATTTCAAGACATATTCTTTTACCAAATGCTATTGAAATCGATCTACATTGTTTCTCTAATGCTTCACAAGCAGCTTATGGCACATGTGCATATATTCGTACCAAGGATTCCACAGGACAGATTCTTGTCAGATTAGTACGCGCAAAATCGCGTGTAGCGCCAATAAAACCCATAACTATACCAAGATTAGAGTTATGTGGTGCCATGCTTTCAACAAAACTGTGTAAAACGGTTATCGATTCATTAAAGATTAAGATTAACAACACATGTTTTTGGTGCGATTCCACGATCGTGTTGGCTTGGGTTTCAGCAGATCCTAGCAAATTCAAAACGTTCGTTTCAAATCGTGTCGCAAAAATTCAGAAATTTTCTAAACCCTCTCAATGGAGATATGTTCCGACAGAGCACAATCCAGCAGATTATATATCCAGGGGTGTGAATACCAATGAACTTCACAATATGTCTGATTGGTTTAATGGTCCTTCATGGTTATCCCTTGATGAAGTGTATTGGCCTTTGGTAGTCAATACTGACATTCACGATATCCCAGAAATCAAATCAAACGTTTTTCTAATATGTACAGATCTTCCAGATAATATAATTTTAAAAATGTCAACATTTAAAACATTGCAACATGTTGTTACTTATTTATTTCGATTTGTAAATAACTCAAGGTTGCCATTAAAGGATAGAAATTTAGGCAGTCTTTCGATAACAGAACTTGAAGAAGGCACGCGTGCAATTATAAAATTAGTTCAATCTGAAGCCTTTCCAGCTGAGATAGCTTCTTTAAAAAATAAACGTTCAGTTTCGAGAAAAAGCAAATTGATTGCACTTGACCCGTTTTTAGATGAATTCGAAATAATTTGAGTGGGTGGTAGATTGAAACATTCCACGATAAGTTTTGATAATAAACATCCAATAGTTCTCCCGTCAAAACATCACTTTACGACCCTCTTGATAAGGCATGAACATCACAAGTATTTGCACGCCGGAACTCAAGCGATTTTATCAAACATTCGACTAAAGTATTGGTCATTGAGTGGTCGACGTACAGTAAGAAGTGTGTTACGTGCTTTCGTACGTCTCCCTATAATATCCCACACAAAATGGGTGATTTACCAGCAACCAGAGTAACACCCTCTCCCTTTTCAATAATCGGTGTGGGTTATGCTGGTCCTTATTTAATTAAAGATGGTAAGATACGAAACAGAAAACTAATTAAGGCTTACGTAGTAGTTTTTATGTGTTTATCGTCTAAGGCCGTGCATTTGGAACTTGTAAGTGAGCTAACCACTGATGGTTTTCTAAATGTTTTTAAAAGATTTATATCGCGACGTGGTCTGTGTTGTCAGATATATTCAGATAACGCCACCACTTTTGTAGGCGCAGATAAGACATTGTCAGATGTCGTAAATCAGGTAAAGGGAGTTGAATTCAAGGATTATTTGTTAGAAAATAAAATATGTACATATAATGTTAAGTTTTTTGAATCTTCGCGCCCCAGCGAAGTGGTGATTTGGGGGTTGGGGAAGCCAGTGTCTGCTGTGCAGTATTGCAGTGTTAGCAAGGACTTCATGTAGTTTACATGCACGCAGCCTTAGCTGCCAAAATGTATAATGTTGATTTGGAAACGCTAGAAATAAACAGCTTACAGCAACAGAATTCCTGAGGTTGTCTATTTTATTTATTCGAACCTCAGCAAATGGTCCTTCGAAGTGGATTTCTGTTTTGGAAAACAGAATTAATTCAAAAACCAGCAAACCATCGCGTTTGAACTCGCCAGCAAGCAGGGTGCAACGATCGAGCGGAGCAGCTCCGTAGAATTAGGAAGCACAGCCTGGGCCTTTGCAATATTGGTTTGGTCTACCGCAAGCAGACTGCAGGTGGACACAAGGAAGGCGGCAAAACACTTGAAGCAAACAGCATACAGGGTGAGTCGGTTCCAATCTTATTTCCCAGAATATTCCTAAGCATTATATTGTTCAAATAACTAGCAATTTAAATTTTAGCAAACATTTGATATTTGTTTTGATATGGCCGATGCAACGTTGAAAGCATTAAAGGCCACCCGCGGCCGAATAAAGGCAAAATTAACAAATTTCAAAAATCTACTTAGTCACGATGATAATGAATTAATAGATATCGAAGTGCGCTTGGAAAAGGTGTCGCCCTTATGGGAAGAGCACGAACAAATTACGAGTCAAATATATGATTTAGTGTTGCAAACCGCAATAGATGAGGATGCTGAAAAAAAGGCCCTCTTGGAGCAAGAACAGGAGCAAAGGGCATTTGAGCTATCTTATTTTGAAGTAGTAAAAAGTGCTAGAAAGCAAATTAACAAATTAAAAGCAATCCTGTTTCTGACACTAAGGTTTTACACTTCGAAAATAAAGGTATGAGACTTAATTTTCTGGAAATGCTAGAGATTCACAAATCTACCCGAACTCATAAGAACTGTGTTTTGAATGATGTTTTTCCAGGCAATAATAATTTTATCTTTCTTAACCTTAATTTATTTTGATTTAGCTTGTTTCTTTACAGTTTTCTACTTAGTTTGTAGTTCTTAGTTTATACTCTAGATGGCGTCTTTTTCTTTTGTGGATTGGTTCTGATTTTAACACTTTCAAATGTTATCTGTACTCCATTTTGGAATAATGTAGTTAAATAATTTTATAGTTGCTTCGTATTTTGATTTTTGCCATGTTTAATTGGCTGTTTAATTGTAAATTTCAAGTTGTTTTAATGCTGTGACTTGTTTCATCTAAGATTGGTTCTTTCACTTATTTGACCTTGTTAATTTTAAATTATAATTTTGTTATCTCACATAAGATGTTTTAGGTAAGTTTTGTACAAAAAATTTTTTGATCTATTTATCAGACTAATTTCTGTCTTGTTGTGTTTTTAGCTTATATCTGATGATGGTAATGAGTTACCGAAAACGTTAATATAATATTTTGGTTGATTAAATCGTGGGTTAGACAAGGTTCTTTGCGTTTTATTTATTTATTTATTTAAACCTAGTGCGAGCGTTAACGAATGTAGGGTAGATCGTATTCGCAAATAACATTGTTAGGTATTAAAAACGAAATTTCCTGTGTATCAGGGCTGCATACTTTTAAAAATATTCTACCCAGTTAATAGGTAAAAAAAATTGGTATACAAATAATCCGGATATCGAATAATTTGGTGATTAGCTGGTTAACCGGGTCTATCGGGACACCAACGTTTACGCCACAGATCACACATCCGAAAAAATGCTGTTATTATTGTTCGGTGAATAATAAAAGAAAATACGGTTCTGACTTCTATAATACAGTTTTAAGGGTAGATGTTTTAGATAACTTCGTGTGTTTGATACTGTACTTAAAATAGGCTATTACAAATAGTTGAGTTGAAACAAAAATATATTGCATTAAAGTGGCTAACTAGTTAATGTCATCAATTATCCTATGTTAATATGATAGAACTACAGTTGTACTTTGCATGTTTCGAAAATGTTTACATTAGTTTGTAAATTGTAATATTTAAAATAATACTTAACTTCTTTAGATTAAATAACAATAATAGTATAATTTTATTGTACCACGAAATCGATGCTTCAACACCACCTCAACATTCCTATTGTTTTGTAATCTTTAGATTACTGGCATAGGAAACACATATCGATTGCCTACTTATTGTTTTGATTTTCGAATTAATAGAGCATTTATCCCCAACTTACTAACTATTCTTCAACTTCATTTAAAATGTTCAATTCGTTTGCATTTTTTGGAAAAGACTGTACATATAACCGTAAATTACGTAGACAATAAGCTAACTGACTTTAAATCCTTTTACAAGTGACAATGATACTGTTTCAGACTTTAAAATATTTTTACATGAGTCAGGATTAAGCTCTAGAATAATTTTATGTAAACATATTCTTGAATGATTAGCAATAACGAAATGATTCAATTTTTTCGGTCTTTATAAAGTATAAGAGCAGTAAATCTAAATCTTGGGCAAACAAAAAAGAAGAAGTATATCTTTTACATGATTTTTCAGGAATAGTATCTTGAATAATATTCCCCATTTTAGATACACCTTCCACATTAATCTCATTTTGATATCTTAAATTAAAATTAAGAAAATGTATATGGCCTAGCATTTACTAGGAGCTGCTATATTATAACCTAAATTAAATATAACAATAATCACCTGTAATACTCGAAGTCTCAGGACAGTGGCAAATGGATAAAACTCTTCGGAAAAACGAGTGTCTGGGGTTCTGTCGCAATCCGACGGAGCCACTGTTTCTTTCAGCCGAGATAAACTAACCTGAAATAATCGAGTCCAATTAGATATCTCATCTCCAGTTATCTGTGTAAGACAGAGTCATTTGTTACCCGGCTGTAAATAGGAAGGAACGCCTACTACAGCATAAAAACGTCACAAGTAAAACCATGTGAAATAAATCAGTTTATGGTCAGCTACAAACATCCTATTATAAAAGTTATAATTAATTGAAAGAAAACAATTCCACAAAGGAATAACTAACTTATTTTTCAATATTTTGTTTTGCGGAATTTTTATATGTATGTATATACCGCTCTGTTTTCTGTTAGAGATATTTCAAGTCGCCTACGTTTATGTTCATGTTGTCAGTAAGAAAACGCATCCGTCAAAAAGATTGTGGAAACCGAAGTAAAATTGGAAAAATTTTTTTGTTGTTGTGCCAAAAGCGTGTTCTTAATGAAATGTGAAGTCGGGTGAAAATATCAATATTAACTTTATTTCAGAACAAATATTAACAAATACAGGTGTGTAAAATAATAAACACGTTAGCAATAACAATATAATTAATGAAAACAATATCATAACCTCTAAAATTAATATTTTCATCTAACTTCCATAATTTGTAAATAAACAATATAATTCAACCAAACAAAAGTGCTTCGCCCTTATATAAAATACAATTAATTATAACAATAATAACACCTTGAATCATAAATTAAACTTGTCAAAAACATATCTACAAAAGGTAAATACAAAAATAATATAAATTTTACATTTCAGGGCTCCAATACTTTCCCAGGACACATTACTATTCACTACGGAATATTCACAGAAAACTTCACTTTGATCATTAAAACGTCCCATCGTAGCATAATCCAAAGATCGGAAACTACTTTTTATATTAATAAGGTTTACATTTATCAATTATTGTAATTATTTCTCTTCATGTAGCATACTTTACATAATATTTAAGCTAATCAACCTCTATGTCAGATATAATCTGGATTTCTACATCAAAAATAATATCCTTTTAAATATAATTTAAGTATTACGAAGCAAAAATAACATAATCGAAGCATAGTAGAAAATAATTACATAATTTAGGGCAAATAACATGGCAATATATATATATACATATATATATATACACACGCGGATATTTTTTTTACAGCTGTCACCACCTCTCCGCTCCCATTTTCCAGTTAACTTTATTAAAACAATCTTCCTCGTCGAGGTTTCGTATTCGCACAGCTTCGTTTATATCATCTTTCCAACAACATTTCGATCTTCCTCTTTTGAGTCTTTCTGGTGGTATCTATTTGAGTACCTTTGTACATGTTACTGGACTTTGTATCTTCCATTCAATTCGTGTGTCCAAACCATACTAACTGCCACTTTTGTACTTCGTCCGCAATGTTTCTTTCCATTTTCATCATCTCCCTTACTGTTTCGTTTTGTATTCTGTCCAACTTTATCTTGGTGCAACTTCTTCTTAAGTAGTTAATTTTGGTCTCAGTAATTTATTTCTATTTCTTTTGTTCACATCCCACGCTTATGCTCCGTATGCAATAATGCTGAGGATCATCATCGTTTTATATATTGTTTTCTTGGTAGTTGTCCTTAAGTTGCTGTACCATAAAATAGAATTAATAAATCTTGGCCTATGTTTACGTTATTTGTTATTTCTTCACTGCAATTGCCATACTTGGGGAATATAACTCTCAAGTATTTATACTTTCCTACTTTTTTAATATGTTCGTGTTCTAACGGTAGATTTTCTATTTCTTTGTTTCCAGTTATAAAAAATTCATTTTTATTTTTGTTCATTGTTAGACCTGCTTGCTTGTATGCTTCTTGTACTGTTTTGAATTACCAGATGAAAAGTTCGTAACATTGTTTCGATTGTCAAGAGATGTCGTTTATAATTGAATTCGAGAATTTTCAGAAAATAGTTTGCGGAACAAAAATTCCATTTCATCTGCAAGTGCTGACAAATTTAAATTTTTGACCATATAAATGGGAATTGACCAAGATCTAAATTTGTTAATGATTCAATTTCTAAAGTTAACTAAATTATTCCCAGCCACTTGCTAAGGAGATACATATGTAAAATTTCCTACAAATATAGAAGATATTGCGAGCACATATTTCTAGAAAAGTTGCATTTTCCAAATACCATGGAAGCTATTTATCTACACAAGTTGAATTTTGGTGACACCTTCCTGTCAGTAAAATATTATTGTGACTGAATGCGCCAATAATTTTTTCCATTTAATCATTATTAGTTTGTTTGCCACATTTTTTTAACTCAGCATGCTCTTGGAAGATTACCACACACAGATGTTCTGTTGATGTTCTGTTGATGTTCTTACAATAGGCAAATTGTCGATTAGTTGTCAGTTGTATAAAATGTCACTGTCGCTATGCAAATGTATTTATATTTGTGGTGTATTTACAATTACTTTTTCAATTATTAAACATACAATATGTTGGAATTGTAACAATTACTGTTAAGCCGCAATATGATGGCATTAATTGTTATGTATACCTGAACATAAATGTATGCATAAAATGGTTAAAATTATTGTTACGGTAACTTGCAAAGCAGTATTGCTAACAAACCATGTTGTTAGAACAATATTTACAGAATTGGGCTGAAAATCCCTTTATAGTGTCGCGACTCCTTTGTGACAGTAGCCGGTAGGTACAGATGTCACTTTTTCTAGGACCGGTCGGCATTACAAAAAGGTAGTGTGGCTAGCACTATTAGTGCAACAATTATTAAAAATCATGTTGTTTATTATAGATACTATTAGAAAAATGTTCAATTTCTTTCGATTTATTTAAAAAAATAACAGTGAAATCGATAATTGTCTAGAGATGCTTCGAGTGAAACAGAAGACACTGAAATGCAATTAGTAAAGTTCCATACTAAGTCTATTTGGATTTCAATTTTCTTGACGCAAGAACAGAAATTGAAAATACATAAAGTATAAAGTTGAAGGGAAAATACTGAAATGAAACCTGGAATCAATCCCACAAGACTTTGTTTAATTACAGGAGCTTGATTTTGCAATTTTAATATTTAACTTTTCAGCGACACATAATTGTGGAAGCTCGTTGTTCTTGAGAAATAATATACTGTTTGAAATTATCACATATTTCTTTAAAAAAAACTACGTATCAAATCAACATATATAAAGCATCAATGCGTGATGCAATAACACATTCAAAAAATAGCAAGTAGAAAAAAAATTAACGTATTACTTTCCTAAAACTAAAAATGCTCTACATAACTGCATTTATGGTGTATGGTGGTACTTTTTTGGTATTAGTGACACAACTACTCTAATAAGGTGTTGATTTTTATTAGTGTAGAACAAACATTACAGAGATAACTAACATTTTTCTAGTTCTTAAATATAAAACTTTGTAAAAGTTTCATTTTATATATATATATATATATATATATAGATATAGATATATATAGATATATGTACAGCGCCAGTGTGGTCCAGTGTCAGAGCACCGGGCTCCGGGAGTTCAAACCTCCAATCCGATGCCTGGCGAGCGGCCTACCTGCGTTCGAATAGGGATAATAATGCGCTTATCCTAATGTGTGATGCTCACCACGTCACCACGTGTCATTAATTTGACACGCGACAACCGGATGTGACAGCAAGCCTATGGGAGCTCTGACCTTCTGCCTTGCAGGCCAAATTCCTTAATGGGGTGTAGAGCTTCACCATTATTATATATATATATATATATATATATATAAATACATACATAAAACACATGCAATCGAGTCAGGTTCCAAACACTGCAACCATTCAGGAAATTTAATTGGTATACGGTACGCTAAAAGTCGTAGCTTATAAGTGGTCATTATTGGTTGCATATTGCTCAAAAATACTAAAATCTTTTAGAAATTTGCACCTTTATCGTCGTTATTTGCGATTTTTTTATCTGATGTCATTTTATCTATATAGGAGACGGTACAAAATGGAAACGCCCTGTACATTTGTACATTTTTAGAGTCTGCACATACTTCTAGGTATTTCGATTATTTTTTACAATTTGAGCGTATTGCGATTTAATCAGACGCCAAGAGATGGTGTTTAATTCTAAATTTTCATGAAATCTTAGCAGGGAATTTGAATTAAAACACTCTAATTCCATTTCCGGAGATGGTTTTAAACAGGACAACTCCCAAACATCATTGGTTAATTTTAGGCACATGAACATATTACAGTGCTTGATATGACCGTTTTTGACTGATATTGAAGTGTTTATACTGCCGTGCCTGTTTTAATGTTTTTAATCTATATCAAGAGTTATCATTGTTCTATTTCATCTCTAGACCATAAAGCATTAATATTGTGTACTGTCACACTATCTTGAAAAGAAGGATTTCAGTGTTATAATTGTCATGTTTTCCGTTTTCTGTATTTGTTTTATATTCTAGTTGAGACAACTTATTTGTTCTATATACATTTTCTCAAAGTAATTCTTTGAGACAAATCCGTCTGCTTTACGCCCTTGTCTTGAGATATTTCACTTAATCAACCTAATCAACTAATATCAACTTATGTCAAATACAATTTTGTATTTCATTTACTTTCGTATCTTGTGGTAATTAAATGGGAAATATTTAAACCTTATTCATAGATGGATACAGCAATATATATTAAATGTTGAATTTTGGAAACAGAATTCTATGTAAAGAGACTGCCTTAAACGGAAATACGACAGAGGTTAAAAAGAGAATTCCCAGAAGAATAGGATAAAAATAATTTTATTTGCGAGTAAATCACAAAACGGCTTCGTTATATTCTGTTCCATAAAAGGAAATGCTAAATAAATAAATTCTTATTGAACGTTCTTTCTCATCATGTCTAATGTTGCGCTTGGTGATGTGTAAAACGAAACTAGTTATTGAAGCTTTCCAAACACCTGATGTTTCAATTTGTATTTGTTCCTAAATAACTATTGACGTTCATATGTGCATTGTACAGATTGTTTTACTTTAAATTGCAAATATACCGAGGCAATTTTACGATTGATTTGTAGATAACATTGTGTGTCGTCTTCTTATTGAAATGTATCCCGATCGGGAACCAATTATACGATTACCATAATAGAAAATTCGACGAATATTTACAGCAATTGGTGACGCTAATACCATTTTACTCATTTTTGTGGTAACTGTATTGTTACTTTAGAAAAATGTCACGGAGTCAACGTGACGCTGTTGACTAGTTTGCATTGAAATGCACATAGTACGCTGTTGGATAAGTTTGAATAAAAATTAACATATTATTTTGTAACGTTTTTACATTTATAGTTGCCGGGTGAATTCTCGTTCAGTAATTTCTGTATTCTATGCCTCCGCTATACTGGGCTTTCCACTTTACTGGAGAGCACAGAAATGTTATTCTGTAGTTTTGTATTATATCTTAGGATACATTTTATTACTTGTAGTTACAGCAAATTTAAAAATAGCTTATTTCTGGGCCGTTTGAGAGCAATCTTTTAGCCGTTCAAAATATTATTTACATTTAACTATGTGTAACTAGCTGTGTCCACAACGAATTCTGGGAAAACGGGTAGTTTGTTTTAACTTATACTTTTGGCCCCTTGAAGAAACTTCATTTGCAAAAATGTACGTTTAAAATAAAGGTGCTTTTTAAAAAATATTAACAAACAAAATAGTATTGTTTGTTATGAACATTTTATTTATACATAGACTCTTGTAATTGCAAGCAGATTGATGTAATAAAATTGTCATAGATAATCATATGCGGGCGTAAAACCTCTGTGGAAATACCATTACTTAAAAATTTTTCTAAATATTTATTTTATTAACATTATAAAAGTGATTCAAACTATGTCCATTTTTAGTCATAGATAGCGCGCGGAAATGCATAAAATGGGACAAACGAATAAACAGTGTCTTTTAAAAAAATATCATTTTGTGTTTTCTCATTTTTGTAGTTTAAGAATTACGCAACCGCATTTCACTGGGACCTCGACTGACAGCGCGTATTCGCACTGCCCCACCGAGGTCCCTTCGTGGTATTACCTGTGATTTTATTTATGTTAACATATAATTTGTAATTATTTTGTTCTCAAAG
Organism: Limonius californicus; assembly: GCA_014611495.1. NCBI lineage: Eukaryota > Metazoa > Arthropoda > Insecta > Coleoptera > Elateridae > Limonius > Limonius californicus. Next base: position 31,381 of record JABXWE010002354.1, on the reverse strand, counting down.
TTTATTGTGTATCTATTATTAGTGCTTTCTAATGTATATCTAATGTAAGAACCGGTTAAACCCACCTTGCCACTTCAGTATCAATATTACTATAACATTTCCTCAACTCTTTCATGTGCACGGGTATTAACTTTATCTGATGGAGGACACAAGAGAGAGAACAAATGAAGGACATGTGTTAAAAGACCACGGTGTAAAAATATTTTTAGTTAAATGTGAAGATACCATTTCTAGTTACTAGGTACTTTGCAAGTGATCAACAAATGTATTAGCTTTGTTGATATAATTCAAACGTACAAAACATTAAATTAAAAATGTATCAAAGCAGACAAGGTAAAATTGCTTTCGAGGTTAGTTTTTATGTTAGATATTCCGTATTACTAATTTTATCACTTTGAATGAATATTTGTATTTTTTAGAAAACTATAACAGCCAAAAAATATTCTACAGGTTCGTTATATCCGATTGTTGATGATCGATACTATTTAAATGTGTAAATTTGTATTCTATCAATCTGGTAACAATTATGTCTCTAATTTCTTATTTTCTTATTTATTACATTAATTCAGTTTAGGGCGAGATATGTCGTAATTTACTTTAAAACTACAAATATCTATCCTAAATAACATCAGAAGCTTATAGTTTTCTAGCTACTTAAACAAATAGTCGAAACTGTAACACCGGTTTTGTATACAAGACAAGTAGGATACCATACTAAATAAATGTTTTTGTAAACATGTACATCATACATCAACTGCTTTAACATTTCTAAATATTTGCTATTTTGCATATTGGACATTTGCAATAAATTTTAAACTAAGTTAGTAAAAACCTGAAAAAATTGAAACAATTTTGTTGTGTTAATTAAGTTTAAATATCATTATTTTGAAAACAGTGGATAATTTCATTAATCAATAAATTTTGGAAATTAAAGTTAGTATTTTATGTTAACTAATGGCTATACTCGCGATAAAACCCTTCGTAGCCCTGTTCAGCAGTGAATACTAAATATAAAACAGCTAAACTGTTTATATTTCGCAGGCTAGTTTATTCACACGAATCACGAAAAGAAGTGAAAACTTGGCAACTGTGTAATGTGCATGGTGTAAGGTCCACGGGAAATATTTTTGTAGTTTCCATGGAAAACTATTAAATAATTATTATTACATAATTGTTATTATCTAGAGCAGTTCAACAAGACAAATTAAATATTAAACAACTTATTTCCACACCATGTGGTAGAGTTACCGGCGTATTTTTTTATGTAGTATGTCCGATAGGCCTAATCCACAGCTGAATAAAGTAGTTATCAATGTTTTTCAGTACCTAAACACTTAAAGAATAAAAATAACGGACAGTAACAAATCAGAATTTAGAAATGTTCTATAAATTATTGGAACTGTTCAAAATGATCACCACCAGCGTTATGACATTCCGCACATCTAACTACTATAGAACTTTGCACTCGCTGGAGCATGTGTTGCTTTAAATTTGCAGCCGCTTGGTTGCTACGATTTATTAAATCGTCCACATTTTGCACTGATGTAAGATATACCAAATCCTTCAGATAACTACTCTACAAATACAAATCCAAGGATGTTAGATCAGGTGACCTTGGCGACCAACCTGTAGTATCCCCACGACCAATCTCCAGGTCTGGAAAATTATTTAGGAGCCAATCTCGAACCGTGATTCCATAATGGGCTGCAGCACCATCTTGTTGGTACCACATATTTGGCTTATTATCAGTGGGACATTTTCCAGTACTAAGTATTTGAAAATCCTCATTTAGATAATTTGGGAAATTTGCAGCATTAAAACGATTTAGCAAAATAGAAGGGTCAATTAAATAATTATTTACCATACCAGTCCAAACATTATCACCGTATCAATATTGATGTCTTCGAATATGAATTGTATGAAGGTTCTCATTTGCCCACACATGATTATTATGAGTATTGCGTAAATGCCGCCCCATCTTTCCACAAAATATTGCCAATAAAATTCGGATTTTCTTGATGTTGATTTAATAGGTATTCGCAGTACCTAAGTCGTACATTATAATTATGTGGTAGTAACTTTTGCACTTTCGTTTTTTGAAAAGAATATAGGCCGTTGTCATATAATATTCTGTGTAGTCCAGGTTGGTACGTCTACAATCCGAGAATTACCATGTACGCTTCTCGTAGGTTTCCATTCAATTAAATCTAACACATTTTCTTCAATATTTCGGTTGACATGCCGTAAATGGATGATCACCACCATCTCTTTTTAGACCAACACTTCATTTCTCCCTCTCGTAATTGTTCGTCAGTTCGTATAATAACTGTTTTTTATTGTGATGTTACATTACAACTAGTCTAAAAGACTAACCAGCACCCACTTAAATTAAAGAAATGGTTATGTTAAGAATTCACCCACTGGTGTCCTGTCAGTTCTATTTCGCAACACTTTTTTTGTGTGTTACTACTTCACTTTTGCTCTGCTTTTTTCACTGACACTTTCACGTCTCTTTATACTAGCTCAAATGGTTTGGTGCTCTTGAGCCTTCTCGCTAGATCTGTATGTTGTCATGAAGCCTGGTCTCGTGCTTCTGGGCAAGGCTATTATTTCTTCCCTGACGGCCCTTTTCCCTAGATCCCTGTACATATCACTGTTTCTAGCGTACTAGGGCGCATCTAGGATACTCTGCAGTACTTTGTTCTGATCATTTTCAATTTGGGTGATGTTAGTTTTTCTGTTGTAGCTCCAAAGTCCATTGCTGTTTCTTTGAAGCAGTAGCTTTATTTCCTTCAAGTTTCATTAATCTCTCAGAGATTGATTTTAGCATTTTTTATCGCTGCTCGAACTTTTTTTCCTGTTGTTCAATTTTTGACATTAGGCTTTGCAGTAGCTGGTTTGTCGAAATTTTTATTTTCTGTGGAATTTCCTCCTTTTCTTTAGTATTTGGTAGTGATAGGAATACTTTTGGGTCCCATCTACACAGTGTTTTATTTTCTAAACCCTATAAACGAGACCATGCGACTAGAAAACGTCTATCACTATATTTATCTCAGACATGAAAAAAAATCAGCAACGGAAATCAAACTGCTGAAATATGGAAGAATAGGCCTGACCTTAGTTGCTGTAGGAAAGCTGAATTTTATATTTAGACACGAAAATATTTTACTTATTTTTAGATTGGAAAGTCTACGAAGCTTGTTTTTACCTGTAGCAACCTTCGGCCTACAAACCGTATCCATAACACAGAAAAGAGCGGTTAAATTAAAAAGAATACAACAAGTAATGGAAAGGAGAATTATGGGAGTTAGTCTAAGACAATAAATAACGACTGAAGAGATCCGACTAAAATCACGGATGTAATGGAAAGTGTAGCAAAACTCAAGTGGAAATAGTTGGGTTACATAGCCAAACAAGATGCAAGAAGATGAACATCCAAGTTAACTCTGGAAACTAGGGATGACAAAAAGAAGTGTAATTGCTATATGACACAAAAAAAGTTGCTGGTAGACGCTACTTTTTAATTAGTCAAGATAAAAATACATGGAAAAAAATAAGAGTGGAAGACAGAGGTGTTGAAGATGGCCGCCTTTCGATTGCCTTACGGTACAGCTGCACCGCTTTGGTCTCTCTACTTACATGGGTATGACTTTATTTAGTAATGCAAAAGTTAGTAATGCAGCAAGCAGGAGGAATGCGGGACACTTGCCCATATGGGAGACTTGAACCACCAACATACTTTCCTTCAAAATTAGAATTTATATGACAGCGGTTGTGTTTATTACATGACGTATTAGCGTAGCCATCGCATCGCCTCGAAGCCACTTGACAGATCGGTTTTGTTTTTGCACCGATAGTTAGCATTTCAAGCATAATTGTAAAAATATTCACTTTTTGTTGATTTCAACACTACTCCAAGCACAAACGAAGTAAGAAATGCTATCTAGACATAATATTTAACTTGGTTTTGCTTTTTCTGCTAGTGATAGTGAGCTTTGGCTCTGATTTTTTCACTGACACTTTCGCGTTTCTTTATACTGGCTCAAATGGTTTGGTCCTCTTGGACCTTCTTAATAGATCTGTACGTGGTAATGAAACCTGGTCTTGTGCTTCTGGGCAAGGTTTTTTATTATCCCTGTGAATATCACTGTTTCTAGCGTACTAGGGTGCATCTACGATACTCTTCACTTCTTTGTTCTGTTAATTTTCAATTTGGTTAATGATAGTTTTGTTGGCGTAGCCCCAAAGCCCATTATTGTTTCTTTGAAGCAGTACCTTTATTACTATTTTCTTCAAGTTTTAATTTCTCGGAGACTGATTTTTAGCATTTTTTTTTCTGCTCGAACTTTTTTTCCCGTTGTTCAAGTTTTGACATTAGACTTTGTAGCTGCTGGTTTGTCGAAACTTCTGTTTTCTGTGAAATTTCCTCCATTTCTTTAGCATTTGGAAGTACTGGGAATGCTTTTGGGCCCCATCTACACAGTATTTTATTTTCTATCTTCCTTTCATTTGCGTTGTTTTGGTTAGTTTTGGTTGCTTCGTGTCTCATCTTTTGAATCCTTTTGGTTACTTCGCATCTTCGGTAGCTGGCTGGGTGGGCTTCGCCACAGTGGGCACATTTTGGTTTGCTGTTTTCATTCATTTTACATTCTTTTTCCAGCACATTTCACGCATCTTGATTTTCTGTTGCAGAATGTTTGGGTGTGCCCATAAGTTTGGAATTTCTTCCATTGAGAGACTAGTTTTGATTTTTTTAGAGGTTTATTTCAAGCTTCATGCTTAGTATCCCTTTTATCTCGTATATTTTTTTAATGTCTTCGTGGTTTCTGAAGCTTACCATAAACAGCGGAAGGGGTTTCTTATCTTTTATCTGTGGAATTTTAACGACTTCTATTATTTTATATCCTTGGCGATATAAATCTTCCAGTATGTTTGCTGGAGCGCGTGAAGAGTGCAGCTTCCTCGTCATGACTTTTGTTTCTTGTTTGTTTATTTTCGTATGAGTGCCAAAAGTGCTTTTTTCATTTAGCAAGTTTGTTAGTCGTCTATATTCTTCTGCAGACTCTATGTTTATTTTTAATTGCTCATTATTGATTGTAACTGCTTGAAATGTAAACTTTTCTGTCTGTAGTTCGCGTTGTAATGCATCATAGTTTTTCATTTGGCTCAAATCCATTGACGGTTTCAGTATTTTTACTGGATTTTCTTTTTGTGGCTGTTTAGCTTCTTGCTGTTGTTGTGATGACGTTTCCGGCGATGTAGTCATTTTCCTTTTTTTGGTTGTTTCTCTTTTTCTTTGTCACCCATTCCGTTTCTCTAATGAGTTCTTGCTCATCCCTGTAATATTCTTTTTCTTGTTGTTGAAGTCTTTGTTCCAACTGTGCACTTGGGACCAATTTCTGTTCATTTCGTTTGGGGTTTCTATTTTAATTTTAATTTTTTCTTGTTTGTCTGTCATTGCATTGCACCTAACACCTGGTATGTAGGTTTTCGCTGCGTCAGCATCCCTGAAGTAGGCTGGGCGGTCACCCGCTAACGCTCGCTTTTCCCTAGTGTTGTACTTTATTGCAGCACGGTTGAACACGTCCTTACTCTTCGAAACTTAAATAACTACTGTGTAGTTTGGATGTCTTCTATTTGGATAGAGTTCAGCATAGATCCTTGCCGCTGCACTACAATTACCAAGCAACCTCTCCAAGAATTCAAATCATGTCAGTGTACTCAGCAAATGTGTATTACTTTGATGCAAGTGAAATGGAATTTTCAAAAAAGAACAGAAGAATGTGTTTGACAACTGTAAAATTTGGAAAAGCAGTGTCAAATTAAATAGAAATTACTATTAGCCCGGCTTAGATAGAAAGACACGCAGCATTACAATTTCAAGCTTCAAGAACTTAACTTAAGGGACACCTTGTATACTAAGCTGACTATTGCTCCACCAAAATCTTATAAATGAATTACAGACATACAAAAATGGCATTCACATATGAATTCTAAATAAATGCTGTTCTCGTACAGACAACGAATAACAACAATGGAAAAGAGTAATAACAGGAATAAACGGAGAATTTATGATAATGAAAAACTAAAAGATGAGGAGACTCAAATCAGATACTAACAAACAGTCACAGCACTCCTGAACGGAAACACGGGTGACATGAATAGCCAAGAGAAATGGGGAAGAATAATTACAGCTATACACACAGCAGCAAGTGAAATTATAGGGGAAAAACCAATACGGAAACCTACTAACTGGTACGACGAAGAATTAGAGAAGCGCATAAGGAAAGAAACGAAGCCTGAAAGAAAATGATACAAAGAAAAACTATGGCAAACATGGAAGAATATCAAAATAAGAGACGGTATTCCCAAAACCTGTGCAGAGTAAAGAAAACAGCCTACGAAAATAAGGGAATAGAACAACTAGAACAAGAATACAGAAACCAACGTGTACAAGCCTTTTATCAAAAAGTGAAAGAAGAAATATAATAATACCAAACAAGAACAAATATATGTAAAAACAAAGAAGGTGAACTAGTAGCAAGCGAGGAAGGGATCATTGCAGGATGTAAAGGATATTTTGAGGTAGGTAGAGGCTAATGACAGTGAAGAAGAATTTACACAATTTAGTATTCGCTGTTGTATTTATTAAGCTTTATTTTTATATAAATTTCTAAAAATAGAAAATTTCATTGGGGACTTGGTACATAGCATTCGTTTCAGTTTTTATCAAACTTAATTTATTGACATTGCCCGGTCAACAAAAAAATTACTATATGCTGTAGCAAGCTTTATTTAATTGGAACCTTTTCCAACCAGATATATAGCTCTGTCCAAAGATGCTAAAAAATGGTCACTTTAGTGTAATAAGGGTATGTATGAATGTAAATAGCACATAAAGAACAATATGAAGTTTAAACAGAATAACTTTAATCTTAAATCACGGCTAACCATTTAGGAATATGAGAAAATAAAGCAGTGCACGGCTGGAAAGTAACAAGAAGTTAATTCACTAACTCTTCTCTAATCTTCAAATCGCTTAATCGGCTGAAAAGCGGTGTTGTTGTAACGTATAACGTACTTAACAAGAAGACCCGCTAACCCTTTCAAACTTTCACTCTGTCAACTTACTTATCTAAAACTGTTACATAACAAAGGTAAAGCTTATTTTCTCGAGGGAAAATTGCCGACTGCAACCTTCCAGATAAAGCTGTAATTGAACACTATTTATTATGAGAAGTGTGCTACATCACTGTCGGCGCTGATTAAAGCCAAGATATTAGCAAATTAGATTTTGGCGTAATAGGTAACAGCGCCGGCGTCTAATATATTTGGAGAGCTCTTGCTCCGATCTCTTGGGTGACGATATCGAAAATATCGCTGTGGCAATTCGAATATCTGGCACCTTATCTACCAAGCAGGTTGTCCTTTAGGACATCTGAGTAAGTATTTATGTGGTAGAAGATGGAGATCCAGGTCTATGATAATACTGAAGCCGCCGTTGCTATTGTTCGAGCTTTTCCCCAGGGAGCAATTTGAAAGAAATGACTAAATTTCATTCCAGATCTAAGAATAGCAACACAAATTGTTACACATTCCGCCGAGAAAATTAAGCCCGCAAGAAAGTGTATTTAAATGTAAATAGACACCTAAACAGCACCGAAGTAACCGTTATTTTCACTTTCAACGGTCCCTAACCGTAAGTATTTAATTTACAAACAGTATTGGCAATTGTTTGCTTTGTAGTAGGTCCTAATAACGTATTTTTTAAAAACTGCAAATCACACAGGAAACATACAAGAAAATGTTTAGATAATTGGTTACTATGCCATATTAAAAATCCATTTAAAACGGATACTAGAAGTTTATAGAAGCTATTCATAAAAGAATATCCCAAATTTTGAACATAAAGAATGTTGATTTGTTATCTATTTGGACTTGGAAAAGCTTATAAGGTATAGTTAGACCAAACTTTTAATAGCGAATGTTAAGCTGTTGACTTAAAGACGAGCTGCAAGTGTTAGGGTCGTTGCAGGTAGGCGATCAAGAACGTATTCAGGAACATTTGCGAATGGACAAATAAATATGTTATACAATCAGAAATGCTTAAAATAATACTTTATTTTTAAATTACATAATAAACACTTTTGACACGCTTTTCTAATATTATTAAACGTAAATCTACATTTTATTTTATTTGTTTAATATATTCAGACTCGATGTCACTAAATTCTGAGGTATCAGAAAATGAATGAGTTCCTAAATTAATTATTAAAGGTTTGATTTCATATTTTGGAGCATGCTTCTGTTCAACCTTAACGATGTGTTCCACGCAATTTTTCCAATGTTTATCAATTTCACAAGCAGCGTCTCTGAACAGAACATTGTCGCTTAACCTAAGACAAGTATTTCTTTTTTGACGTTTGTTTTCAAAGTGCTCCACATCATTTCGATCATAAATTTAATATGATTACCTACATCGTTAGTGGACAACAGCACTCATTATAACGTTAAGATATTTAACAGTATTCAGGGAATGGATGGTCGGTCATCCGATAATTTTAATTTAATCTTACCTAAATACTTTTATTATAACATTTTATAATAAATATATATTATAATTATACCCAATTTCAATAAAAAGCTACTGCCGTTGTCAAGAAAGTTAAACGCGGCCCCGACCACAGACCAGCAAGCACCAACGCTATTGGTCAGAGATTACATGCTACCTGCTAACTGGTAATCTCATTTGAGTAGGGTTTTAAACATTCGCTACTACATTACTACTTTACATTTCTGACTTAAAATATTGATTAACATAAATCTTAGTAATTTTATCGAAATATAAAGTATTTTTATACGGCTACATCTTTGAACAGTAACATGTAAAGTTAAGAAAACTCGCATACTCACAAGAGATTAATTTCCCGAATTATTTAAATCGGTTAAAAAAAAGGAACGTGCATGAAAATCAACCTGTTCAGTAATAGATAAGTAAAATAATAGCACCGTCGCACAATTTATTCGTATAGATCATAATAATGACGAAAATAAGACATATCCCACAGAAATTGAATTCAAGACCGCGCGATGATAAGGCAAAATCCTTGTTTTTAATTTAGACACATTATTTGATGGTATATACAGGGCGTCCCAGAACTAAGGGGCCATAGGATAGTAGCAGATTCTTTGTGTACAGATATTACGATTTGTCTAATAAACCATAGTCCAAATGCCAATAATAACCAAGATACAGGGCGTCAAAGTTAAATCTTTATGTTTGATTTTTTCAAATAACTTTTGAAGAAATGTAAATATCCCAAAAGATTTGGGAAATTAGGGTTTTTTGACGCAAGCAATTCAAATTTTTAACAGTTTTCTTGTTAGGCAACAGGGGCGCCACCTACGACACTTTTCTGCTCTTTAAAACATCATAACTTTTTTGCTTCAGGGTATGATCTTTTTTCGTAAAGATAACGATTTTTTAACCTTCTCTACGTAAAAATGACATACTTTACTGATGTCGCTACGAATAACCGTTTTAGTTTTACTTATTTGTCGGCTTCAAATTATTGCTTCTGAGTACGCAATTACGAATGAATAGCCACTTTTTTGGCTATTTATTTCATCATTGTAGACAATTGATTTCATATCGCCCCAGAAAATAAAGTCCAAGGCGTTAAGATCCGGGCTGCAAGGTGGCCAAGGGAACTCACTGCCACGACCAGTCCATCGATGTGGAAAACATTCATTTAATTGCCTTGGAGACAGCCATAGCCACCTTTCTTGGCTAAGTGCAAATTGTATACCCATAAGATTGCAATGCAGTGAAACTTTTAAACCCAAATAACTCGAAAACGGTTACTCGTAGCGACATCAATAAAGTATACCATTTTTATGTCGAAAAGGTTGACAGCTCGATATCATTACGAAAAAAGATCATGCCTTGAAGTACAAAAAAAGTTATGATATTTTAAAGAGTAGGAACGTGTCGTAGGTGGCGTCCTCTACAGTTAGAAATTTGAATTCCTTGCGTCAAAAAACTTCCAAACTTCCAAAAGTTTTAGAAATGTTTAAATTTTTTCAAAAGTTATTAAAAAAACAAAAATAAAAATTTAACTTTGGCCCCCTGTGTCTTGGTTATTATTGATATTGGTTTATTAGACGAGTTGTAATATCTGTACACAAAGAATCTGCTATTACCGTATGGCCCCTTAGTTCTGGGACACCCTGTATACTAACATAATAATAGGATGAAAGATAAAATGCAACAGGCGCTTGTCGAAGTTTTAGCTAATGTTTTCTTAGTTCGACTGTTATGATGCTGAAAGCAAATGGAGCAAATAATTTGGTTGATATTAAATTTCTTTTCTTTGGGGATTGGGTTGTAAATTGGGTGCAGATATGTTATGTTCGTTTGAAGCAAAAACACATGAATCCCTTAGTTGTTTTATATGTGCGAATACAGGAAAATAGTTGATACAGATAATCCATTTTTGTTGGAGTCTGACTTATAATAAGTTTGTTTACCGAACAACTAGTTTACTTTCCTTAAGAAAGTTTTGAAAGAATTGGCCGACTAGTAAAGCAAAAAACTGTTTACAATAAGCTAGTGGTGATTCGTAGTTTGGTGGTTCAGTTTCTCTACAGCAGAAACTACAGATTTAGGAAAGAACTTAAAATACAAAATCCTACAACCGCATCCGATGAAAACGTTTATTATTTGATCAAATCTACTATACTTATGATGCTAGTATTTCAAAAGCAGTATTTTTTCAAGATATGTTTTTATGTGTAATTAGATAATTACTAAGAAGTCTGAAAGATACGAATGTATGAGAAAAAATACATTTAAAGCGTTGAATCAAAAGCAAACCGATGTCAACAGAACCATAAACGTATTAATTGATATCAAAGTAAATTATTTCGATTCTTTATTCTCGGTTTTTGGCAGTTTTAGATTTTTTACGGTTGCTGGGTTGCGCTCAGTGGCTACATTTAAGCGGTCATGTTATCAGTTTGTTTTCACCCGGAGGGGTGCAACCACCCCTAACTTTTTTTGTTAAATGTGAAGGTATACCAAGTAACACATCGTTGGAAAGCTCATTTCAAGAGGAATACAACGCGTGTTTTATTTTCTATCCATTCTAAGGGCTTACTTGTAAGTTAAAAGCTGTTTAATGTAAAACATGTTTAAAATGTGTACCATGTCTTTCTTGGCAAAAAGCCAGTCGATGATTAAACTTATTTTTTACATTCTCTATTTCCGGTGAGATTTGCCTGATTTCATGCCTGATACGTTGCTGCAGATTCACAATGATCCGGTATCAGGAATGAAATCAGGCAAATCTCAGCGAAAATTTTACAAAATGTAAGAAATAGGTTTAATCATTGATTGGCTTTTTTGGAAGAAAGACATGGTGTAAATTTTGAACATATTTTACATTAAACAGCTTTTAACTTACATTGTACGTTATATTTTTTAACCTCTTAAAATAATTCGAAAATAGAACGTGCGTTGTATTCCTCTTGATATGAGCTTTTAAACGATGTGTCACTTGGCATATCCTTACATTTAACAAAAAAAGTTAGGGGTGGTTGCACCCCTCCGGGTGAAAATAAACTGAGAAGATGAGCGCTTAAATGTAGCCATTGAACAACTAACGTTGACGTGTTTTAGGAATTTTTACAGAAATACTGTATATCTAAGTTACAGAATGTATTCCAGTTAAAGTTTCGACCCTGTACAGAACAGGCACTGGAGACTGGTATAAGAAATGTGGTGAAATCTAGTTCACTATAGGAGATACAACGCTGCAGTAACTGCTATTCACCGACAATTAAGTGATTTCTGCTCAAGACGAAGTGGGCATAGCGTATATCACACGAAATTTAAATGAGGATTACGAACAATGGGAATTGAGGATTAATTTTGAAAAACCCAATACAGGTACATTGGAGGCAAAACAAACGGTTTGGTAGTAGAAAACAAAACGATAAAAATAATGTACCAAATTTAAACTTGGATAAGGTTCGCTAATAAATGATTCAGAGAAAGTAGGCAGAGATGTGGAAAGAAAATAGGAATAGGGAAAAGAAGTGCCACAAGAATCCTTCACGGATTAGTATGAAACAAAAATATCAGAAATGAAATCATGATAGGGAGAATGTAAAAGAGAGACAAAGTATATAGTTAGACTAATTTCTCTACAGAACATGATAAACTACTTATTAATTGTGTCGGGCCCTAATTCTTCGAAATGTATATTAATTAATAAATCAAAACAATATCATTAATCATTTCAACAGGTTTTATTAGCTTATTGCTGCTTTACACTTATAGTTTTTGATAATTTCGTGTTACCTGTTTAGGAATAATATTTGGACAAATATTTTGTTCAGATCCTGATTCGAAATTATGAAGAGAATCGTAACAAAATCTAATTTTAATTAATTTATGGCAAAAATGCGGACACTAAACTGTATATTGGATCTTTTCTATATTAGGTTTAACTTCTTCCACTTGCATTGATCACTGTATACTATATGTGAGGAAGGTTGAAATCATTTTAAAATCGTAGTCTTGATAATAGTTGATAGATTTATTATAGGAAAACGATTAATTGTTGATCCTTTTGTGTCTACGCCTTTTATACCTAGTCTGTGCTTTAAATACCCATTAAGCAAAACTGCTCAAACGCGACTGTTTACTCTGGTATTCTGTAAATTTACAAAGTATTACAAAATTCCAAATTGTATAATTAGTTATGTTATGTGGAAAAAACTTAAAACAAGATAAATTTAGAGAGACCATAGTAATTAACATTTAGCTATTAACATTTTCTATTATATTTTACCATTTTACCAACTTTCCGTTTAACATCAGACTTCAGAAAATAAAATATTAAAACTCGTTAATTTTAGAAACTGTATTTTCTTAAAAAATTGTTTCTATATAACGTTCGCATATATGCATGTTTTACCTTCAGCAAGATAATGTTATGTTAACCAAATAAAGTTACATAAGCTCCACCACATAACTGTAGAATGTGGCCTAAATATACTGTTGGTATATTTTCGTTAGTTGTTGTGAGGTGTATTACTGCGCCCAGGAAAACGAGAATTTTAACATTCTATTCTGTAAACAAACCTTAACCCTTCTACTTTCTGTTAGGCAGTGGTTTTTGCCTACCGTGAATTATACGTAAATGTACGCTCAATAAATAAATATTTACTAAAATATGTGTAACTCATAACAACAACTGTTAAGAATGCACGGTTTGGGCGGGAGGGTGGCGAAGTTCGCCTGACCGTGGAAGTGCTTCTTGGAATGTTAAGAATGAACAGGGACGTAAAATTCCGAGCAAGGCAGTTCACAAGAGGCAGTGTTGTTGGTAGCTAGGCGTAAGCTTGTATATATTTAGCGTAATAACTAATTAATAACGTTTGCGAACCTACTAACTGATTGCGATAAGATTATCCTCTAAGCTGAGGCAATGGCGAATTTAGTGTTACAACGTATGTGTTTATGTATAAAAATGGGCTGCAATGACAATATCAGCTAATATAAGCAATTGCTTCGCTGGCAAGGTTATGGTTTATGTCCCATGAAGTGTTATATGTGTTTACCCGAATGGTTGCGTATTATTTACTTATTATATGTAGGTTACAAGCGCTGAATTCTATTATTATTATAATACAAGATTGTTGTGTCTATTTAAGTAGTTTTGGAAACAGTAGCGTAGTCAATATAAGTAGCTATACCTATGAGTAGATGATGTGTGTGGCGTGATTAATCATTATTTACCTAGCGAGGAAGTCAGTCGGCAAAAATGGCATCGAAAATGTGCTTACGTCGAATTATTATTATTATTATTATGAATGCAACATCAATGCCAGGATGGCATACCACTAACTTTTACGCAGGGGATTGGACATTAATTATACTCTCCCCTTCGCATGTGGGGCTGAAGATGCCCCCGTCCCCCGTCGACTCCTGTAAATAACAGAGAGACTGGCTGGATGTTGTCTAATTGCTTGAATCACTCTGGAGGATTGGTGCACCAGAAGATATGCGTAATTGTAGCAATTAATCTATGACTACGAGTGGCTGCTACCACGTCAGCTAGCCGATATATGAGCTCCCGTATACTATTCGAACCTCAATTCAGGAGCAGGAGGCTGGACGTAAGTAAGTAAGTCTCTCTTTTATTGTCTGTTGCATGTCACCTGCCTGTCGCCGCCAGTGAGTTCTGATCGCATCCGCTGTTTGTTTACCCAGGAACTGCATAAACGAAATGCAGAAGCGCTGCAACCTTATTTAAATTTAAATTCAGTAGTTTTTTTACGCCCCTCGTATGGTCGAACCTAACGTTCCTAATTCACTTTTGTGTTTTAGCTGTTCGTTTTAACTGTTTTGGAGATTTAGTACATCTAACAAAAAATAAGTGTTTTGCCATTGTTTTTAGTGTCGAATATTTGCAAGATAACATATTCTACTGTATGTTTTTAGTGTTAAAACCCATTTGAATTAATATCTTTATCGAGCCTCTTAATGTTAAAGTCGATTTTATTTTTGCTATATTTCTGTCTGGCTCTGATTTATTAAGTTGTTTGTATAATATTTTATATTAAGTGGCAAACATCGTACAAAACATTAAAGTTGAATCATCACAGTACGTGTAGCAGGAAAAATATCATTTTAAACCATTAAATGTAACATAAAAGTTCAAACGTCAAAATAAACAGAGCAACTAGCGTGGGCGGCAGCGAAAAAATACACGTACATGTGCTTAAGGGCTGTTTTTAAAAATACGACAGTATATTTACAAGAGATATCACCGGCGTTTTTTCGTGTTTTTTGTTATTTCTTTTGCTCTAATTGGGGAAAAATAAAAATTCGTGGGTTTTCCCTGGAAATAAAAACCATCCATGTTTCCTTTCACTAAAATACTTTGAAATCAGCAGTAAAATATTTAAATAAAAGAATTTAAAACCTGACACAAATATGCTATATTGAAGTATCATTGTCTCTTTTGAATGTTAGCCTAAATACATGTTTATGAATACTTAAGGCTGTTGGTTGAAGCGTGAAGCCCAGTATTTGATATCACAATATAAAACTTTATTACAAAATGTTATCTCGATTTCTGTGAATATTCATTTTTATTTCTGAGTGCTTTTAAATTACACATAACGATTGCAACACCGTGTTGAAATTCAGCGTCAACTTCTGCTTTTCCATTTATGATTCCGCGTCTTGCATATTTTACGTTTATTACGTGCCAAGTAAAACAAACACCGATTTTTCCTGTGCCAAAAAGCAGCAACCCGCAGGACCCCGGCAATATCGAGTTGTCTCCCAGCGAAAGCTATTTTATAGATGTTCTTGCCTAGTTGGTCCACTGAGATTTTAGACTAGCGTGGAAACTCCTTTACTACTTACACACTGAAGGACAAACGCACTGTTTCAGCTATTCACTACCAATGTTAAAATAGGTACCCAACATTATACTGTAATAAACAGACCATAAAGAAATGTAGTTTAAAAAAGTATTTTTTTTTCTCAAATTTATGATGCTCAACAGCTGGGTTATTTAGCGGCGACCGGGTGGCGCAGTGGGCGAGAGTCCGCTTCGCAACCGGTTGACCCGAGTTCGACTCCCGTTGTGGCCCGAATTTTAATTAATTCGGGAGCAGCGGGAGTGACTCGGTGGCATAGTTGGGGGGGGTTTACAAGGGTGGGGCATGTTAGACTTGTGTATAGCGCTACGTGCGCTAATCCGAGGTAAGCGGGGTGGGATGAGAATCGTGGAGTTGCTATGGCAACTCCACGATTCTTAAAAAAAAAAAAGCTGGGTTATTTGCACCTTCGTAACCAGTAATTATTTATACAAATGATGGAATGTAAATTAAGACGAAAACCTCCAATAAATAATACTCAACATATTATTTAAACATAGAATAATTACAATTTTGATTAATTCCGATTATATGTGAGTTTATTAAGATACAGGGTGTATCATAAATAGGTACACATATTAAATCCGATTGTAGATTACAATAAATATACAAACTAGGAAAAACATTTCTTTTGCAATTTGACCCTTAAGATATGAGAAAATAATAATTGAAAATTTGACCCAAAATTGTTTGAGTACCGCAGGATAATAACAAAAATTTGAGTTCAAAGACATGGTATGCAAAGGAGAGTAAGATAGAAGTGCAAAAAATTTCTTATCACCTACCACAAACCAATACTATTAGGTAGATCAGTAATTTCTATTCAGTCTGTTGTTGAAGCTGGCAAGCAGTGTTTCTACCAAAATGGAATATTTACCAACATTGAACTTACTGATGTTGTTGTTAATTACAGGGAATCTCAAGGAAATGCTCTAAGGGCAAGGTAAATGTACTTAGAGCGATATCCTCAGCGCCGCATTCCAAACAGCAGTACATTTACTAGAACAGTCCAACATTTACGGGATTATGGCACGTATCAACCACAAAACCATCATCGCGGTCGTCCAAGAACAGAAAGGGTTGTTAATGTAGAAAAGCATGTCCTGGAATTAGTGGAGGAAAGTCCTAGTGTTAGCACTAGAAAACTTGCGTTACAAACTGGCGTTTCCCATTCTACTGTTTGGTGGATTTTGCGGGATCAGGGACTACACCCTTACCACGTTCAACACGTTCAAGGTTTGCAACCAGCGGATTATGTACGTAGGCACGATTTTTGTGAATGGCTTCTTCAAAAGTGCAACAACCAACCAAATTTCCTGCTCAATTTGCTTTCTACTGACGAGGCAAGATTTACGTAAGAAGGGGTGTTTAATGTCCATAATACCCACATTTGGTCAGATGAGAATCCACACGAAATAGTGGAACACAGTCTCCAACAACGGTTTTCCCTAAATGTATGGTCAGGCATTGTAGATGATCGCCTTATTGGGCCATACATTTTACCAGCTCGTTTAAATGGAGCTCTGTATTTACACTTTGTCAACGAAGTCCTACCAGAATTGCTTGAAAACGTATCTTTAGAGGCACCACGTAACATGTGGATTTCGCCTCATTATGCTAGGGATTTAAGGGAATGGTTAAATAATAACTATCCTGAAAGGTGGATTGGACGAAACGGGTCAGTTCCATGGACAGCTCGTTCGCCAGATTTAAATAGTTGTGATTTCTTTTTGTGGGACTACATGAAACAGTTTATTCTACGCCAGTGAACACAATTGGGGAATTAAGGATACGCATTGAAGACGCTGCCGATAGGATTGGGCAAGATCCAACTGTTTTCGCAAGGATACGTAATTCAATGCTTCGACATGCAGAAGCTTGTGTTCTCAGTGGTGGTAGTCATTTTGAACATTTATTGTGATCCACTTTTCACTTTAGAGGTAAACTGTTTTTTATTTTTTTATCAGTTATGTAAAAATTGATTTAAATACATGATGGGTATTCTGAAATAAATTAGTACTTCTTTAAATGCTTTATGCGTTTGGAGTTTTTTTTTGCATGAAGCAGCACTTGTTTATAATTTTTATACCCCATGATAAAGTGAAAACGCAAAAATTTAATTTAGCGGTAAATGGTATTCTTAGTGCCTTCTAATTACAAAAATGTCCAACTGCTTCAATTAAACCTTGACCCTTCCCAATTCCGTAGTTTATCACAAGCCAGACAAGTTTTTACGTGTTTGCCACTTTGGATTTACTTTACAATTAGGTAATAACCTTCTACAGCTTAAATGCATTTTCTATGTATCATCAGCAGTAGTCAACAAAACTTTATTTTATTTTTTAATTAAAAAAAATAAACTTAATGATTTTTGAAAAATGAATAGTACTATTGAATTCTACTTGAACCAATCTATTACTGGTTTAAATATTTGTACCTATTTCTGATACACCCTGTATAATATTTGATATGCTTTGTTACAAGTTCTCTGTTGGTGTTAGTGTGGGGATTGATCTGGCCAGTGCGTCCTATTAACGGGATTTTATTATCATCTACGATTTAGTTTGTTGTGCTGTATTTTCTTGGTGATAATTTTTCCCAGGAAACCTTCTAATGTATATATTACTAGCACGATAATTGTTGTTAAAAGTTGATACATTACAGCACTTTCTGCCACTGCTCTGTAATTCACTTACGAAGTTCCTTGGTCCGTTGCCAATAGTGGCGTCTTTGCTTCTTGGCAACCAGATACTTCTTCCGTGCTCTACGTCCAAAACTAAGCAGTCGTCGTCACGCTTACATCAGTAGCAAGGATCATAATTTTGTTGATCCGGTATAATTGTCGTAATTGTTCCCAATTTCACTATTCTTTCTAATAATTCCTGTAACTGAAATTAATTACATTATACTGTAGCGGCGATTTTACAATAGGAGGGGCGTCGATCATGGAAAAATACTCTTAGGCGGCTTAAACCGCTTCTACTCCTTTAATTTTGCTTTTGGCTTCTGGGTTGTCGTTTAATAGTTTTTGAAGAAATTCGAAGAGTAAATGAATATTTTACCGTGATACCAATGTTTATATATTCAGAATGAATGTAAATGGACCTTAAATACTTACGATTTACCACATTGATGTTCCACAAATGAATAAAGAGTTAATCGTTTTTGGGAATGCGCTTATTTAAATGTTTTATGTAGAAATCTAGAACGAATTATTAACAGGACAATAGGGATGTAGTAATTACAACCAAATAATTCAACGTAATTAGAGAAATTTATGCAAAAAATGCATGTTAAAGTTCAGAATCAATGATGTGCCTGGATAATGCAAGAATTGTTAATAACATTCTAACTATACGAAGTATATTTGGAAATCACGAAATAATACACACAAAGACACAGATTCAGAACAGTGTATTCGACGGAACCGAGCGCGTGCCATGTAACTTTGCTAAATTTTGTTCAACTAGGGAGAACGAATAAGGGCAAAGGGCAAACATGAATAAACACTTGGTCACTTGTAAATGAAACGTATCCTTGTATGTGAACTTCCACATTCGACAACCTCGAATGGGAACAGAGACGGAGGGTTCGAGCTCAAACAACCCAATTAGTTCCAGAGTTCGAAACTCTAATCAAGATGCTTAAGATGCCGCAGTGACAATCATGGCGAAAATTTTCATCCGAATTCTGAACGTGTAATTACGAGGAATGGGATTATTGATTCCATCAATTTGTGCAGCACAACGTCCTAATTTTAAATCTAGCATAAATGACGTCCGTAAGCGCTGCTTTATTTTCCGCTTTTATATCCAATTACTTGTATTCGTGAAGACTTAAAAATCTCCTTGAGAAAGCTTAAAGAGATGTGAAATCGGAGACAAATAATTGGTTTATTTGAAAAGCCCTTCAAGCACTTGTCCCTAATTTAATATTGTGGGAATATATCCGCGCTTTTAATATTATTTTTGAGGGGTGAGCGTCGATATTATGGCATACTCGAAAGTATAACGCATGCTTAATCTCGTCAAAGAATTCATATTCATAGCCTGCTGTGTTATTGGTTCCGCATTTTAGTAAAATCGCTTTGCAATAATGAAAATATAAGAAAGAGCTTTGATTTTGAAAGCTATCAAGTTGCATTTATAACGAAGAGGAGCGAGATGAGCCTTGATAGGATTCATATTTTATACATCAGTGTATTCCAAACTTCCTTTTAGACACAAAATATTGAAAGATCTACTTTAACATTTACAGAATCTAAAATTTATTTGTGACTTGTTTTAAAACAAATTATCGCAACTAATTTTAAATGTATATACTACTAACAGCGATTCATACGACTTCTATGATGATAGACATTCAGTTATTACTGATTAGTAACCAAACTCAATATTATTTGAACACTCCATTTTGAAACGCTATTCCGACCACTTCTCTGGGTACTACCCAATTAGGAGTCTGTTAATGTACGTTTAATTCTTATTTATGCAATCTGAATATGTATTGTGCTTTATGACGGTAAAAATGTACGCAAAACCGCGACGGAAAAAATAATGTAAAAGATATTACTATTTGCGCCTTTACATGAAATGTGTGTTTCTTTTTGCAGATTATCCTTTTTAAATTGTTAGGAAATTACAGTTACCGAACCGCGATAAGCGCGCAGTTATAGGGTGTAAAGGGGGCCATAATATGGTATTAGAATTGTTCGTACGCTTCTATTTCCAAATTGCTTTTTTCTGTCTTGAAGAACCTTTCTTTTTACGGATCGACAGTTAAAGATTATTTCATATTGTAGGAATAATATTTTTGGGCAAATTCTTTTACATTTTTTGTATGCCCGTATAGTTGTCAATAAAGCTGTTTTCTAAATGTTGTGGTTAACTAGCCACCTTGTCTAATAAATTATGTTTTTGGTTATGCCTTTCCAAGACCCGAGACTCGTCGCAGAGCGGTGTTTTTAGGTAAGATTTAGGAAAATATGGGTAGTGGGTTGCGAAACGGCCGAAGGCATGGCTTCTCAGACGGGTTCGGAGTTCGCGCGTTCGGTATAAGTGAATTATCAGTGTATGTGTGTTGCTTAGTTGATCAATGCGCTGAAGTAATGTATTGGCTACAGGCTACCTGTAAGGTGGTGGAGACTATCTGTAAGGTAATGGGGTTGTTGATGATGAGTAGTTGTTGGTTGAAGCTGTAGGTAATAGTTTTGCTTATGTAGTACTGTAAGTAATTGTAATTACTGTGTTATTGTGGTTCAAGCCTCTGTTATTCTGCTTGGAGGGCTTGCAAACTCTCTAAGGTAGCCTGCGAGTTGTGTACCCCCGCAGGGTTCTGTTGTAAGCTGCTTATTGCTTGGCGGGTGGGTGATTGAACTTTATCACTCAACTTGACCTCGACCTGATTGACCAGCCAGTGATCGCTGCATTGCACTTTACAGAGTGGCCCGTGGAGAGCCTCTCTCTCACTCTTTTCCTTGTGAGGCACGTACAGTGATTTGCGGAGGTCGTTTGGTGATCACAATGACATGGGGGCACCCATTGTCCGATGGTAACGTTCGGTTACCCGGTACCCTTTACAGGTTAGGTACATCAATCAAGATCTACTAAAGACAGCCCTGTCAAGGAAATCCTACCCTATACGAAAACTACGGTCCTATCATGGTGCTCAAGGTGTGGTACTAGTTGCGATGCGGGGTCCTGCAGGGAGACAGCCGACCCCGTGTAAGTAAAAGTGTAGAAATTGCAATGCCAATGTAGTAATGTATTATTGCTTGAGCGTTCCAGGGTTTGCTGGTGTGGGGCTGAAATGGGGTTTTGACTGTTTGTCTGTTTATTTTATGGATGCACCGCGTACATGTCTAAATCTGTTCTTGAACTCTCGAGAATTTAACCTTGATGGGTACACATGCCCGACTTTGATACCGTATCGGTGAGTTTTGAGTTAATTCTTACTGTTAGTCCTTACAAATTCTACTTCGTATAATTCTTGATAACATCATATTTTGTACGAATTATATTTCTGTATCAACATTTTCATATTGAAACTCTCTCAAATACCAGTCGCAATGGAAAGTTGGTGAACAGACTAAGTTGGATTTGAAGGTATTTCTTTCAAAACTTCGTGAAAAGTCGTTTAATGTTCTAGGTAGTGATGAGCGTATTTTAAACGAAATCATTCGAAATATTCTTTTACGCATAGGCTAATTTTGTCGTCATGATTACGCTTATAAAGACATAAGCTATCAATCAATTATAATAAAATGAATAAAAATATTGTTAATATTTAATAATTTATAATATAACACGGAAAACCATAAAACGGCATTTACATGCAGGTTAATCTTACTATTTGACGAAATTTAAATAAATACAGAACAGAATCCGGTTGAAAACCGAAAAAACCGTTGGATATAAGAGCGGGAGTGCCAAGGACTCACCATTCGAAAGGCAGGATGCGAGATGTTTTTCACATTGCCGAAATGCGCGCGCATTTTGGATTCGAATGATTAATTCGAATGAATATCTCGATTATTAAAATCATTCAAATACTAATCATTCGATTATTGAAATCATTCTCTTACGGCCATCATTAGTGCTAGGCATCTGATGCAATTTATGGTCTACGTATGTTAATTCTCTAAATATCACAAGCAGTTAAATTATTTATTTACCACAAACATATCTTAGCTTAAAAACAATAAAGTTTGGTGAATTTTCATTTTGAATGAGTAATTGACATTTCTAATACTATATTGCGCCTTATTCGGCTTTGCTATCGTTGAATATTTTTTTACTCTCCAGATATTCAAGGTATGTTGTTTAAATACAACAACAGCCACCGGTCGTGTTTCGAAGGGCACGTTAAAGTTGTCAGTCCCGGCTACCACTACGTAGGTAGTCGTTAGGTTAATTCAGAGGTGCTAACGCGACCTGAAAACTGATACCAAATTCTACCACGGCTATATACATTATTTATAATAACACTTTATTAACTTTACTCTTTGATACTGACTTTGCTACATTGCAGTTGATAGATATAACAATCAAGTGAAGTTTTAAGTGAAAAACCAAAGACAATCAAATTATTTTCACTTAAATAGTTAAATTCTTAAATGTCCGAGAATAAACTAGCATAAGTATGTTAAGCATTTATGGCAGATTTGAACTAGAATATTTAAAAACAAGTAGATATAAAATCTTCCGACAAACTCCTTACTTTTTGTTTCTTAACACAATTTCAAGTTGTTTCGAGTTTCATCTCTGAACAAAGTTAACGGATCCGTATTTTTGTTGCTGCAAACTCAATAAAATGCTGCGGTTATTCCAGGGCAGCGACGACCTAATGCGTTATTAGACATTTAGCAACCGTTTTCTCTTCATCCTAAAATTAAGTTAACGCTTTAATACTTACATAAGCGATCAAAGCGTTTGAAACTGAAAATGCTGGAAACGAAAAACCGCAGCACGGTTGAAACTGGAATATACCAGCGTTTAAGCTTTTAAGAGATGCATTGCGAAAAATGTTCAATTATAAAGTAAATGAAAGCGCGTGAATATAACGTCTACTGATATTGTTTCAAATCTGTATCGAGTTTCATTTTGTAGTGTCTTTATGATTTAAGTTTAACTATCAGAGTAGAAGGGTAACTGCTTTACTGTTCTTTGTGAAATTTTTAATAGCAGTAAATCGGATATTATCTGTACCACACGATAGCTTTTTTTGCTTTCTTGTCGTCTATATTTCTGGCTCTAGATTTCACAGATGCTATAACATACTGCTATACAATTTCCGCATTGTTTTGTTCTCTGGAATAGTGGTGAGCGATAGAACACAAAACATGTGTTTCAGGAAAAAGTCTGAAGTTTGACTGATTTCATATCCCATTCTCAACTAATAGAAAAATGTATCGAACTTTCACTAAAGAGTTTTGTTATAGACGTCTATTAGGCTAATAGGATTGTTATTGATTTAAAAAACCCAGCAGTTCTGTTTACATCGTAAAATATTATTTCCTCTATTTAAATATGCATTCAAGACTATTTGTTTTGAATGCACAACATCTTTCTGTTCTTATTTTTCTACATTAGACAGTGTTCCTTCTGTTACATTTATTGCTTAAATGTTATCTAAAGGCCCATATCATTAGGAAACAGACAAATATTAGTAAATGTTTTAATACAATGAATATCTCTCACTATTGTATTGGCGTAGTAATTATTTTGTCACTATTTTTATCCTTTCTTGACATTTAGAGCTTCTTATTGTTGTTGGCAATGAAATTTTCTGTGTGTAGTATTATATTACAGAGAGAGTTAGGTTGGTAGTATGAATTGAAAAGTAGAGGTTATGTTGTGTTTCCATAAAAAATGTGCTTTTAAGTTTTTTGTTGTAGTTATCGTAGTGAAATAAATGTAATAAACAAAACGTGGTTTTACTCAATCGACAGAAAAGATACTAAGAAACCAATAGGTTACGGGCCCAGGGCGTAAACGTCCTTGACATAAAATTAAGAGAAATTGAGCTTAAAAATAGTTGGTTGGAGGAAACATAAAATGAATACAATGGAAGACCTCCATAATATTGAAAAGTTACGAAGTGCCGAAGATTTTCCTGTGTGGAAATTCCAAGTGGAAATTCTATTTAAATCCACAGGTATTTTTGGTATTGTGAATGGAACGGAGACGTTAGCTACAGATGCAAGCGAATCGATCAAAAGGGAATTTGAAAAAAAGGATGCAAAAGCGCAAAGAATAATGATAACTACAATTGATAAGAAGCCGTTAACATATATAATGAGCTGTAATAACTCAAAGGAAATGTACGAGAAGTTGTGTGCGATTTACGAGAGAGATTCTAATCAAAGAAAATGCACCTTGTTGCAAGAGTTTTTTAGTTATAAATTTGATAAAAGTCATGACATCGCAACACACATAAGCAGATTACAAAGTTTGACACATAGGCTTAAGAACCTAAATCAGGAAATAAATGATGAAATGTTAGTATCAAAGATTTTGTCTACCTTACCAGAAGATTACAAATTCTTTGTTAGTGCCTGGGAAAGTACACAGATAAGTGACCAAACTGTGGATAAATTGATATCAAGATTATTAATGGAGGAAATGAGGCAGACGTCCAAGGATACTGAGCAAGAAGAAGCTGTTGCCTTCAAGACTGCAGTTGTAAAAGAAAGATCAAGTAAGAAAAGTTATAAGGTAGGAAATCCTTCACATAGTAGTAATACTAATCCAATCAGATGCTATAAATGTAACCAATTAGGCCACATTGCTAAACAATGTTTTAAAAAGTTTTGTAGTATTTGCAAGAGAAATAACCACGAAGAAAGAAATTGTTATTTTAGAAAGAAGTCAAATGAAAAACAAAATGAGAATAAAGTTTCATTTTTGACATATTCTAATAGATCAGATAAAACCGATAAAGAATTAACTTTCATCGTGGATAGTGGTTCGACAGCACACTTTACTAAAGACAAAAATGTTGAAAAATAGTACAGAAGCAAATGTAACTGTAAGTGTAGCTAAAGAAAATCAAGTAATGCATGCAAATTTAAAAGGAAACATAGAAGCAGATACTTGTATTTTAACCAATGTCTTGCATGTACCTAATTTAAGTAAAAATTTATTATCAGTAAGTGCCATCACTGATCATGGCGGGGAAGTAAAATTTACAGAAAATAAAGTTGAAATATTTAAAGGAAATAATAAAGTTTTACAAGGTCAAAAGAATGAGAATGGTTTATATGTGGTAAATATTAATAAAGATAAAGAACAACTGTTATTAACAGAAAATCTTAAAACAATTAAAGAATGGCATGTCAAGTTAGGACATCTACCAATGAGTAACTTAAAAACACTTAAAGAATTAGCAGATGGAATAAAAATACAGAAAACAGATTTTAATGAAATAGAAAAAACATGTGAAGTCTGTTTAAAAGCAAGGCAAGTCAGAGAGCCGTTTTCGACGGTACGCGAAAGACCAAGTAGACCATTAGAATTAGTGCACACAGATGTTTGTGGTCCCATTGGTCCCCCGACATGGGATAATAAGCGCTATTTTGTAACCTTCTTAGACGACTACACACATTTTACTATGGTTTTCTTAACTGAGAAGAAAGATGAAGTTAAAAATTTAGTAAAAGAGTATGTAAATGAAGTAGAAGCCAAATGGAGCTTAAAATTGCATAATATTCGTTGTGATAATGGCGGAGAATATGCGAATAAAGATTTGAAAGCATGTTGTAAACAAAGAGGAATAGTATTTGACTTTACTATCCCTTATACTCCACAATTAAATGGCAAAGCTGAAAGACTAAATAGATCTTTACTTGAAAAGTCAAGAGCTTTGATGGCAGAAAATAGTGTTAACAAGGAAATGTGGGGCGAAGCTGTTAGAACATCAGCATATATTTTAAATCGATGCCCAAGTAAGGCTGTAGATACAACACCAATAGAAAAGTGGACATTGAAGAGGCCAGACATATCCAAAATGAGAATTTTTGGATGTAAAGCTTATGGAAAGGTGGTAGGTCCTCTCAAAAAGTTAGACGATCGATGTGAGAAGTACATGTTCGTAGGATATGCTCCAAATGGTTACAGACTATGGAACGAAGAAGAGAGAAAACTAAAAGTGTTAAGAGATGTGAAATTTGAAGAATCATCAAAAGAAGTGCAACTTGAGGAATTAAGTGAGAATGACAAAAATTTCAACACCCAACCGATTCCAATAGAAGAAAATTAAAAACAAGAAAGAAGAGCAAAGCAATGAAAATAAACATGCAGAAG
This sequence comes from Limonius californicus, assembly GCA_014611495.1. Classification (NCBI taxonomy): domain Eukaryota; kingdom Metazoa; phylum Arthropoda; class Insecta; order Coleoptera; family Elateridae; genus Limonius; species Limonius californicus. The sequence continues at coordinate 5,117 of JABXWE010002354.1, read as the reverse complement.
TAGAAGACGAAGTCAGAGAAGAAGAAAATAATATAGAAGAAGATAATAGGAAATCGCATTCATATAATTTGAGGGACAAAAAGTCACTTCAATTGCCGCATAAACTGCGAGATTTTGAAATGAGTTATTTAAACTTTGAAAATTTATCTGAACCAATAACATTTCAAGAAGCATCAACCTGCGAAGAGTCCAAATTTTGGAAAAGGGCAATAGAAGAAGAACTCACAACGTTAAAAGAAAATAACACATGGACAGAAGTTGAAGTTCCTGAAGCCTGTGAAATAATAGATACAAAGTGGGTCTTTAAGATCAAACGAAGTGAAGATGGAAAACCGAAAGAGTATAAGGCACGTCTAGTTGCCAAAGGCTTTCAACAGAAAGAAAATCTAGATTTAAACGAGATCTACGCACCTGTTGCAAAATTGACAACCTTGAGATGCCTTTTAGCAGTAGCCAATAAATTAGAATTTACAGTTTACCAGATGGATGTAAAAAGTGCCTTTCTCTACAGTGAAATAAATGAAAATATATACATATATTTTCCAGAAGGAATTGATAATAAAAATGATAAAGTTTTAAAATTAAACAAATCATTATATGGATTAAAAAATCCCCTCGATATTGGAACGAGAAATTTAATAACATAATGGAACAAGAAGGATTCAGTAGATCTACAACAAAACGCAACGCGATAAGTTCCGTTGGGCAATAGACATGGCTGGGCCCATAACCTATTGGTTTCTTAGTATCTTTTCTGTCGATTGAGCAAAACCACGTTTTGTTTATTACATTTATTTCACTACGATAACTACAACAAAAAACTTAAAAGCACATTTTTATGGAAACACAACATAACCTCTACTTTTCTATTCATACTACCAACCTAACTCTCTCTGTAATATAATACTACCAACAGAAAATTTCATTGCCAACAACAAATTTGACGATGGTACTGGAACTGCATTCTCCCCCTGCTGTAGAAGTACGTGCTTCAGAGGGCATAAAGTAGTATTCTGCATCAGTAGAAGAGTTTGCTACTGCTGAGTTGCGATTGGAAGTCGAAATGTTATTCTGAGATAAATTTTGATTATCATGGGACGATGAATCGTCATCGTGCATTGGTCGATCAGTAGTTAACGAAGCTGAAAACTGATGATCCTCAAAAATGTCAGGGTTGAAAGGCCATATTCCGCATTTTCGAAGGCCATTAACAGCAGTTTGAACTGTTGCTGCACGACCGAATGCTTCCTTAACTGCTTCAGCAACATGAAATTCCCCAAATGTTCGTCCGATATGATTTTTTAACCACTTACTTAAGGCTTCATAATAATAAGTGTTAAGAGGCTTGAAGAATGAGACATCAAAGGGTTGCAACTTGTGCGTCGTATGTGGAGGTACATTTGTTAGAATTATATGATGTTCTCGGGCAAAAGTCACGTCTAGACTTTTAGTGTGGGAGACATGCCCATCAAGAATAATAAGAACAGGGTGATCTGCAGACGGTCTAGTTTGTTAGCAAAATATTGTATGTTTTTTAAAAAAACCTCACCATTCATCCACCCTTTATCCTGGACAAAAGCCGGACTTCCATTTGGTGCATGATCCATTAATTCAGGCTTAAGTTTTTTTCTGGGGAAGATGAAGGCCAGTGCCAAATAATTTCCTGTAGTATTCATCTTACACGCTATTGTAATATTTTTTACTCTTTCAGCACTAGTTAGACCCCCTATTTGGCGCTTTCCTTTTTTAGCCAAAACTTTTGCAAGCTTTTGGACGGTGCTCATACCACTTTCATAAATATTCCAGCTTCTGTCGGGGGTTAGTTTATATTTACTATATACTTTGTCCAAATTCTGAAACAATTTTTGAACTTGTGGCCTATTGAAACAAAATGCCCACGCAAAGAAAGTTGCTTCGGGTGTTCTAAGAGTTATCTTAGGATGTCTTGATAGAAAACTATACAACCACTTTTTAGAGGCAACTTTTTTTCTTTGTAAAAGCGATGACTTATGTTTTTCTTAGCAGCAAAACCATACGCAAGTTTACGAAGATCGAAACAACTAATGCCAAAGAAGCGAGATTCCATGTCCAATACATAATTAACAATTTCATTTTCTTCAGCTTCTGAAAATATGGGCTTAAAGCCCCCCAAATATTACTGGTCTTCTTTCACAACTTTATTTGATTCTAAAACTCGTCGTCCTAATGTACTTTTGTCACATTATATATTTCAGATGCTTTTCGTATCGTCAACTCCTTTGATTTAACTTTATTTATGGCTGTCTTCATATCTTCATTACCCCACTTGCCTCTGGCGGTTTTTCTGACATATTTGTATTTTGATAAATTTGGTGGCCTCTAAAGAAGAAACAGAAATCAGGACATTTGTTTGAATTTAAGTTAAGTACCCAAGATGGGACATGTCCCATCTTTGGAAACGCATGAAGTCCCATCTTTAGTAAGCATACCATTCGTTGTTTACATGTATATTGTAACAATGTGAAACTACCTTAAGGGCAAAATAATGCACACAATTAACCAGCAATAGTCATATATATGTGCTGTTCATTATTATGAAGCTTTCACAGGCCTTAGAGGCCCATTGCTTTCGGTGTGAGACCAGGCTAAGTTAGTTTGTGCAATGCACAACAGGGTCCGACTCTGCGAGGTACCGTGTTGGTGCGTAACCATGCTTAACCTGCTGTTGTGTGTGAATGTTTTTTGTTTGTGGGCTTGTTACTCCTCTAATGCGACCGTAATTCGAGGAGTGCCATTAATTTGATCCTTAATGGCAAATGGAGACCGGGACCCAGTACCGACCACCCAGGGAATTAGAAAAATTTCCGACCCTGGGGTGATTCGAACCGGGAAACGTTTGGACTATTACATCCAAAGCTTGGCTCTCTACCGGCTACCGCTGAGCCATGTGCTGTACATAAATATAATAATTTCTTATCTTAAACGGAAAAATCAACACTCGTTTACGCACTAAATCTATTTATTTTCAGAGCAATAAGGGACCAAATTTAATACCGATGCAATCGTTTAAGGTTATTGAACCAAATCTGTACTGGGGAATGGGACTTGGTTATTAACTTCATATATATATGATAGATGGCGATAATAGTACGTTTTGATAATAAAATTGGCATATCCCATCTTAGGATACCGTCCCAACTGTGGTTACTCTACCCTACTATACCAGCAAAGCTGGAAATTTATATCTTTGTGATACAGTATTAAAAGCCGAAAATTTACTGTTCCACCTATATCACACGACGTATAATGATGGAAATGTTAGGTCAACTATTTATACAGGGTGCTCGTATACACTAGCACTACAGGCCTTGTAGGCCCATGGCTTGGACTATTTTCTTCCACTTTTTTCTAGAGTGGATTTTTTCTTTCCCTCCTTGTATGCCTATAATCTCCATGTCTTCTTCTACGGTGTCTAACCATCTTTCCGTTTTCCTCTTAGCCGGTTTCTCTGCAGTTGCTCGACCAATATTCATTTTCAATCTTGAATCGTTTATCCTGTATATGTGTTCCAGTCATCTTAACTTTTGGGCTTTTACACTGCTCACAATATTTTTTAGTTCTTGGTTTGTTCTCGTCATCCATAGTTCATCCATTTCTTCCCTCCAAAAATCTTCCGCAATACCTGTCTCCCATAAATTAAGTCTGTTCTATTCTTTCACCATTAAAGTCCATACATCCCTTCTGTGAGTAACGTTTGGTTTTATTATTTTCTTATATATTCGAAGTTTTGACCACAGTGAAATATTTTTTGATTTTGGTATTGCATGTAATGCATGCATACTTCGAACTCCTACTGTTATTCTTGCGGCTATTTTATTGTTGAAGTATTGTTCCTCTTTGTGGTTTCTTACAGTTAGATACTGATGCGCTCTATATTTTCTACTTCCAATAGTTATGTTAGCTCGTCTGGTCATTTATTCTTATTCCCACTTTTTCGGCTTCTCTTCCTAATATGACTATCACTGCTTGTAGTTCTTTTCGTGATCTTGAAATTATTGTCAGGTCATCTGCAAAGGCTAGACACTGATGCATTTTCGTTGTGATGGTTTCCTCTCTATTAGCTCCGTTTTCTCTCATTATTTTTTCTGAAACCAAGTTGAACTATGTTGTCGATAGGGTACAGCCTTTTCTTAGACCACCATTGACCCCAAAATGGTTAGTTGTTCTTTCTTGTGTTCCCACGCTATTTACCGTAGCTGTAGGGATCATTTCCAATAATTTCAGAAACTCTTCTGGGAGATTTACATCTCTTAACACCTTATACAATTAGCTTCTTTTGATGCTAGCGTAGGCTTACTTGTCTTATAATCGGTGTAGTTCAATATTGTATACAGGATGTTTGCCTTTTTAAATATCTACTACTATCAAAAAATCCAGAGGCCTGAAACACCACGAACTCTTAAACCAACCATTTACAAAATATAAGCAATTTTCTATTTCAAGTTATATTACAGTTTACTGTCAAAACGCACACACTGAATTCATTTATTTTAAATCTTTAAAGAAGATGTTCGAACTGGCCTCCTATGTCGACAAGTTCTCTACATCTTATCAAGAACCTACTCCGCACCCTCTCAAAACCGCCCGGTCTTGCTCAAATTATTTACCAGTTATGTTCAATTCGCTGTTGCAACTATGTAGGATTATTTATAGGTGTATACATGCAGGATGTCAATTTAAAAAGTGCAATGTGTTATATACCTGGAAGTAAAATAGATATTGAACTTTTCTAGGAAAACTTTCTACAACATGGAGGGTGAATGATCATGACTCATGAGGTAACCGTCCCCATTCAACCCCATAAGTTATACAGTGGTATGAAAAAGTTGTGCATCAGCTGCACAAACAATATAAATCGCAGTTTTCACATATTTTTTATTTCATCATTGCAATTATAATACAGGTACTTAAACACAATACTAGTAATAATAATAACCCAAATGATGATCCATAAAAAAACGGAAACAATTCCATATATAAAATTTATTCAGAAACAGAAGAATTATACATTATATACAGGGTGTTAATGAATTGCAGTGACAAACTACTGGGGCTTAATAATTTTGTTAATAAATGTA
>JABXWE010002353.1:0-52153 GCA_014611495.1 Limonius californicus | reverse complement strand
CTTCTCTGGAATTTCTGTCGTTCGGATTCGACGTTAAACTGTAGGTCCCCCGTGTTTATACTTTAGCGCTGAGGAGAAATGATGATGATATGCCAAGTTGCAGGTGCTTATTTTCTCGTTTATAAAAGTTATACGTTTAATATTACTGTGATGGTGGTGACGAGAGCTGTGATAAAATACATTTTTAAGAAGGGTTTACCACCGCGGAAAATTTACAATGACATATCAGGAGTGTTGGGTGATTCTACTCCTTCATATAGGGTAATTAAGAATTGGGGCCGGAATTTCCAATTAGGAAGGAAGTCGTGTCAACATGCGCCAGGTGCTGGACCGCCAAAAGTGGTTGTCAGTCAAGAAAATATTGATTTGGTTTATGATTTGGTACTGAATAGTCGGAGAATTATGGTCAGATATATTGATGAGACATATGGTTTTTGCATTGTAAGTGTTGGGAAAATTTTGCACGAGGAATTGGGTCTGAAAAAAGTCTGAGCACGATGGATTCGAAAATGCTGCCACATGATCAGAAGTGGGCCAGGTTTCCTACTGCTGCGAGCAATTTGAGATTAATGGTAACAGATTTTGATGGATTTATGTAAATATTTGAAACCTGGGTTCATCACTTTCATTCAGAGTCAAACGGCGGAGTATGGAATGGCAGCATCGGGGTTCCCCGCCTTCACGAAAGTTCCGTGTGACTTCATCGGCCGGAAAGATAATGGCAACAGTATTTTGGGATTCTGGGGTGTTCTTAATCATTATTTACCACGTGGTCACACAATAACGGGAGACTAAAATCTCATACCAAAAGTTCGTAAGGCAAAAAAGGCTTGGAAAATTGAAACACGTTCTGCTCCACCAAGACAACGCTCCCGCTCACAAGAGCTGTATTTCTATGTCTGCTATCCATAATGCTGGATTTGAAATTTTAGAACAACCCCCATATTCCCCAGATCTATCATCCAGTGACTTTCACCTGTTCCCCAAATTAAAAGTAGTACAAAATGAGGTTGTATGGGTCTTCATAAAAATATCGTAAGCATCGTGATATTTAAAAACATAACTACACTCTTCTCAAATTTTGTAATGAGTAAGTAATGTGTATGCAAATCAGATAGATTCACTAAAAAGCAGATCATGTGTGCTTGAATTAACAGGCTTTTTATTTTAAAAATACCTATAAACGTCATTGAAAATGCCCCAAATACGAATCGAACCGACTCGTCCTTAGTGCCCTAAAGTTGGAAGTTTGGCCACTGCTCTATCCCTGGGCAAAAATTATTTTTAAACATCGGGTTAATGTGTTTCTTAAAATTAGCATTTATGCGGTACGTTAAACCTCCACCGTCATCGTACGACTCTTGTTATGCTTATTGAGGCTAGGCGGCGAAATATATCAGTCTATAGGCAACAAAATACGAGGGTGGTTCATAATTTATAGTCCCTGATATAGATCCAAATGACTTCGACATTTGAAACAACTTTATTTCTCAACATAATCCCCTAAAAGGTTAACACACTTAGGATAACGATGATGCAGAACTTGAATGCCTTTAGGAACAAACTCTTTGTCCTACACTGCTGCCATCACCTCTTCATCGTCCGAAGAATGAATTTCCCGAAGATGTTCTTTTAATTTGGGGAACAGGTGAAAGTTACTGAGGGCCAGAACTGGCGAATATGGGGGTTGTTCTAAAAGTTCAAATCCAGCATTGTGGATAGCAGCCATAGAAATGTAGCTCTTGTGAGCGGGAGCGATGTCTTGGAGGAACAGAACGCGTTTCAATTTTCCACTCTATTTTTGCTTTATAGGCTCACGCCTATGCCTATGCCTATTGGCATCATACAAAGTGGCTTATAAAATAGCAAAATGCAAGAAGACACATACGATTGCAGAGCAACCAATTTTACCAGCTGCCATAGACATGGTAGAAACAATGTTTAGTGAAAGCTATGCTAAACAACTCAAGAGTATTCCTCTGTGAAACGACACAATTTGTCGAAGAATTAACGATATATCTGTGGATATTCAGCAACAGTTTGCATCTGAGTTAGTTGGAAAATTATTTGCCATACAACTTAATGAAGCAACAAACAGCAGTAAGGATTTTCATTTGATTTGCTATATCAGATTCTGTCGGGGAGCTGCAATAGTTGAGGACTTGCTATTTTGCAAGCCTATACAAGCAAGAGCAACTGCTGTCGAGTTGTTCAGAAATACAATTGATGCTATTGTAAGCGTAAACTTGCAGTGGAAGGATTTTGTGTTGGAATTTGTACCGATGAAGCTCAAGCCATGTCTGCTAGATATAACAGTTTACAAGCACTTGTGCAGAAGGAATCTCCAGGAGTAGTCTGGACATACTGCATGTTTCATCGGGAAGCTTTAGCATTAAAATCGCTAAGTCCTGGGCTAAATATTGTTTTGATAGTAGTTATTAATGTAGTTAATTATATAAAAACCAAACCTCTAAAATCAAGGATTTTCGCTGCTCTTGGTGTAGATATGGGAGCTGAACATATATAATTGTGTTGTTTTATTCTTCAACCAGATGGTTGTCACGCGATAAAGTGTTCAAGCGCATCTACGAACTAAGAAATGAAATAGTGACATTCTTGAGCGAGGAGGGTCATAAGCATGCGGATGAATTCTACAACAATTTATTTAATGAAGCACTTCTACTTAGTAGATATATTTGAAAAACTTAATTCACTTAATCTTCAACTTCAGGGAAATAATACAAATATATTTGATTTAAGTGAAAGGGTCAACACTTTTTGTAAAAGAATACAGTTGTGGAATAACAAATTAAAAGACAATGTCTATAAGATGTTTCCCACAATGTGTAAATTTATCCAGAGTTACCAACCGGAAGAGAATCATAAAAGTTGTTGCTAAGGACAGTGGAGGGTCATTTAGAAAACTTGAGCACTACTTTCAGCAAATACTTTTTCGCAGAAGAAGACATTAAATTTGGTTACTGTAATTGGGTAATAAATCCATTTGAAAGTATACCTACCGGCCTATCTCTGCAAGAAAAAGAACAAGTGATATATCTTCTTTCAAGTACTGCAGAAAAATCAAATTTTGTTATTAAGTCATTAACAAATTTCTGGAGTAAACTCTGTTGTAATTCTCTTACTAAAGCAAAAGTGTTTCGGATACTGTTACCTTTTTCTACTTCTTACCTTTGGGAAATTGTCTTTTCCGCTGTAGCTGCTTTAAAGTATAAATATAGAAACAAACTTCAAATAGAAATGGAGCTCAGAGTGTCTATTTCGAATATCCAATCAAAGTGTGTACTTTAAAGCAGGCACATATTAGTCATTAGATCTATGCCTTTGAAATGTTTAATTTTAATTTTATTTATAATACTTTCGTTGTGATGAAAATGTAAAAAATTAATTTTGATGTCTTGTTCATTTATTAAATGCCCTCTCTGTACAACTTCGCCCCCCTCCGGGGGGGGGGCACAGTTTGAGAACCGCTGCGGTACCTAGAGCCCAAGGTGTTGAATGGGGAAGGTTTCCTTATGAGTTCTGATGCTTCCCCCTCCATGTTGTAAGGACGGTTTCTGGAAGTTTTCAATACCTATTTTACTTCCAGATATATAAGACATTGTACATTTTCAAACTGACACCCTTATGTAGTTGTACTTGATGAATCTTTTTGACATGAATTGCTTCTTACAAAGTTAACAGGAATAAATAAATAGAATAATTTTACATGAAATAAAAAAAGTTACGCGCATATAAATTTTCTAGAAGTACGACAGTTAGTATAAACCTATGCTAATAAAACTCTATTTATCGAATTACATCATTGGCAGGACAAACGTTCAATTTAAATTTTATAAATGCCCGATATTTCTGTTTTAAATGATAAATAAGATATTACATTTCTTTCTATGCCGTGAATGACTACCCTATGTTTGTATTTTGTGCTGATGTATCTACGCTTACTTTGTTTGCCGTATTATCTATTTTTTAAATATGTTATACGTACCTTAAGGGGTTAATAAGTTACTCAAAATGAAACTTGAAGCTCAATAGTTCACTTACACATAGTCGAAAACAAGGTCGTAAAGTCTCCTACATTACTTTACATATTGATATTTTCCGACAAACCTCTCTTTAACAAAATAATTAATTACAGTACGATATTCCATTTTTTATGACACACAAATACTTTCCATTCTCCTTTGACAGATGAAACAATAAAAATTCCAGTATTACTGCCATCTGTATACTTCATTCTGAAGTGAATCTTCATATTCATATTTTACATATAACAGCATTTGTCGATACAATTCTGTAATTGTCTCGGAAAATAAGGGTTATTTATAACTATACCTACATTTAGTTCTCTTGGAGCTGTGATTTTGGCGCCCTTGTTATTTAAAATTCGTGTTTTCGTACGAATTTGCTAATTTGGTGTCTTAGCAATAAATAAGAGGCGGCCGTGGGTTAGAGGTTAGCGCGTTAAACTTCTACGTCGAAGGTCCTGAGTTCAATTCCCAGTACCGGAATATCGGATTTTTAACGGTCGTTCTCCCTCGCAAGGCAATGGCAAACCAGTGAGGTATTCTGCCCAGTAAATTTTCTTTGGAGTAGAAGAGTTTAACACTTCCCGTGGTTCGGAGAAGAAGAAGAAGAAGAAGAAGCAATAAATGACTTTATAATATAACAATTTTCATTTCTTTTAAATATGCGGCGTGGCTGACGGCGAATCGTGTGGTATTTTGATGGGTAGAAATCATTTCTGAGAAATTATTAATTCAATCGGACAAAAAATTTAGCTTTAAATTTTGTGCCGAAAATTTACCGTTGTAGGGTTCAGCTTACTTAGCTTAATGGAAATCCCGCCAAGTATACTGATGTATCGTTACATTGGTGGAGTGGATGGTAAAACAAGCATCCGATGATATTGTATTAGGGTTGCTAATATATTGCAAAAAAGTAGAGGGTCTAATATGTATCCCCGTGGGACACCTACATTTATATTAGTAAGGTTTGAATTGATTACACTCTTGATATTATTTTTGACATTGGTTATGCTGACACACTGCTTTCTATTATTAAAAGCAACGTGTAAATCCAATTAAGAGTTGAACCCTCTGTGACATAGCTCTAGTGTTTAGGAAGCGGCATTTGTCTGTGTCAATCTACCGTTGCTGCACAATTATGATCATTTACAGCTGTTTCTAACCTGTTGAAAAAGTAATACACCTGCTTTATGGACAAAATGAGCAAAGCAGTTCATTTGGACTTTCTCATACTATAGATAATAATGTCTGTATATATATATATATATATATATATATATGTACATGTATGTATTCTTAATTCAAATTAAGATTTGGAGCTGCAACAACTACTGCCCCCATACCGCCAAGGGTGGCGTATGGAGAGTTGCATCAGCTGCGTTTACATGTGTTACATATGTAACACTATTTTCATTAAATTTAGCTTTTCTCTTTCAGTGTTTCTTGAGTTTACTGTGGTGGCATGACGTAGACTTGAAAAGTTTTGTGTTTAAGCAGCTTTTTGAAATACTGGTCATGAATAGAAAGGTAGTAAAATTGAATTTTTAAACAAAATTTCGTAATAGTGAACAGTCTTTGTATATTATAAGCATCTTTAGTAAAATGTAAGCAAACTGTAATGAAGGAAGAAGTCGATTTCATTATTAGGAGGTTGCTTTTCTATGTTTCTTGGGCCTACTAGTTTAATTTGCCATTTTGGTTGGTTGCTTTAGGTTTACACAATCCTTTTTTGGGAGAAAAGTAGAATGATACATAACCCCCATCTATCATTCTACCCTTCTCATAAATGGGGATTCCTTCTTAGCATTGAATTACATCTGTAAAGAAGAAGAATATTATACTTTTTATTGATTTATTTGCTGTATAATTTTTTTCCAATCTAACGATTACTTTATAAAGTAAAATAAGCCATATATTGTCGAAACATAAAATTAGTTGTAAGCTTCATATGATGTAATGTAAACACATCTGATTCAACTTTCATTGAACCACATGCTACTGCGTGGGAACAATGATTATTGTAGAGACAAATCTTCGTTTGCATCTCGAATACTCTAACATTTTGGAGAACATGGAAGACACTGTTAGGGGTCTGTAATCTTCAAAAGTATATTGTTAAGTTTGATCACCTTCCCCTTCTTAAGTTGTAATTTGGTTAACTCGTTGCAATTATTCTTTTTATTTAGGAGGTACAGATATAATAGGTGTAGCGTTATTTGAACACGGAAATTCGGCCGCGCGACATTTCAATGCGGACATCATGTCACGCGACGACAACTCGATGCGCGAAAAATGGATGCGCGACGAATGATCCCTCATTAAAAATATAAAAAACACACTCATAAAATAATAATATTTAATATTGCTCAAATATAACATTTGAATATTATTTTTTTTTCTGTAAATTTCAAGTTAAAGTTTTTCTGTAAACATATCAAATTCTGTGGGAAAAATTTTTAAGCAAAATAATGTTCATGTTAAGTATTATCTTACATAATTATAAAAAAAATTGAAAATGATGTAGGTATATAATTTCATTAAGATTAACACAAAATTAAAAATATTTTATGAGCAAAGTAGAAAAGTTAATTTATTTACTTAAAATAAAATATGTAAGTATGTAGGAAGTTTTTATGTCAGAAAACTGTAGGTAACTAAATGCAGTCGAGCTCTCATACAGTGAACCCGCGATTTAATGATTTTTTCTATATATGGTAATGCTATTCTTGTGAGAATTTTGATCTTCAGACTCATTTTACATGTAAAAATACCTCTATATTATGATGTAAAGCCTCCATATTGTGATATTTTTCTCTCATAGTTTTATGATAGTACTCAGGTATACAGATACAATTTTGAGGGGATTATAAAATACTATTTTTCCTTTGTGTTTTTCCAAGAAATTTGTATGTTCTTTATCAAGTATAAAGATAAATTTGTAAGCGGATTACAAAATGTTTAGCGTCAGTGTGATCCAGTGGTTAGAACACTAGGCTGCCTGACGGGCGGCCTACTCAGTCGCTTTAAATAATTGGGTACCTGCGTTTCGAATGTACACGGCCTACCACATGACCACGTGTTATAAATTTGCCACGCGACGACCGGGTGTGAGAGCAAGGATCTGGGAGCTATGTCCTTCATGGGGTGTAGAGCCTTACCAGTTTTATAAAACATTTACAAATTTCATAGAAATTGTTATTGCCTTTGTACAGCTATTGGACAATAGTCTAAGTAGAATACTTTGGTTTTCACATGTTCTGTTCATGTACCGTGGTATACGCATTTGTTAGTTGTTATCTTCGTGTTTAACTAATCAGTTCTTTAGAGATGGCAAAACGAAAATGTTTGAGTATTGGAGACAAGTTAAAGGTGTTGGAAGACGTTGATAACGGGTTCAAACGAAAAGATGTCACCCCAAAAGTTGATATTGCAGCCAACAATGTGTCGGTAATCGTAAAAAACGCCAAAAGGTATTAAAACAGAACGAGGACTTGATTTGGGCGGAAAACGAATTAGTCTGTGTGTAATTAAGTTTTGTACTGAAAATGTCGGACACAGTCAACTGGGCGAGGTTCAACTGGGCGAGGTTCAACTGGGCGATCGTCAACTGGACGGTGGTCAATAGGGCGATAGCCAAGTGGGACATTTGGACGACAAAATAATAGATCAAGTATGCATTGCAAATAAAATTTTTTATCGTGTTCTTCATTAAAATTACTATTATTTTCTATTGGTCTGATACCCGGTAAATTAAATATTATTTGTTTGCTCAACGAGTTAAAATTGTTCAGGTTTTCTTATAAGACCGTCCTAATCATAAAATTTGAAAAATTTCGCTAATAATTAAGTTTATTTTTATTCTGTATAATTAAAAAAGTGTATCAAAGTTATGCTGAAATTTCCTATGCAAAAAATGAGAGATATAATAGTTAATAAGTATTTTCGTTTATATTATACAGGGTGTCCCATGAAGTGAGATCACTACTGCGTGTACGTAATCTTTAGGCCAAATATAGTTAAACATTCTAATAAAGTTATGCCATAAAGTAAACCGTTTTCAAAATACAGAGTGTTAAATTATTATTTATTAAATAATTACAATTTCAGAAAAGTCAATATTTATTTTTGTTTTAGTTTAAATTCACTATAAATTCACTCTCGAGACACGTTCTGGCTCTTTTTAAGAGAGATCTGGTTGCCTTACGTAACATATCATTGTTATTCCGAATTAGTTCTGCTGCCTCAAAAATGCGTCTCCTAAGATCTTCAACAGTGTCTGATGGTGTTTGGTATACCATATCTTTCATATGACCCCACAAATAATAATTTAAACAAGTTAAGTCTGGAGGTCATGGAGGCCAGGGGTGCCGCTCTCCTCTACCAATTACACGTCCTTCAAAGCATTGATTCAAAAATTGTCTTATACGTAACGCAAAGTGCGTAGGGGCACCATCGTGCTAGTACCACATACCATGCCTGATTGTCAGAGTGACATCATCTAACAATCCTCCCAAATGATCTTCTTCTTAGAGTGCTTTATATCTTACGAGACGTAGCGATCTTCTCTCCAAATGATCTAAACAATTTAAATATCTGTCGGCGGTTAAATGGTTCTCAAAAACGAACGGACCAATGGGCATGTTATCAATAATTTCACACCAGATATTCACTGAAAACCTATGTTAATAATTTGACACTGTGATTTCGTGTGGATTCTCCAAATCCCAAGAGTGATTGTTCTTTCTGTTCATTAATCCATTTCTTGTAAATGTTGCCTCATCCGTGAATAAAATTCTATTACGTAGATTTCGATTTTGTATGATCCAGCGCAAAATTCCATACGACTAGCGAAATCTATAGGTAACAGGACTGAACAGGCTGGATATGAAATGGATATAAACCATAACGTTTTAATGTTCCCCAAACTTGCTTTCATGGTACATTAACTTGTGCAGATACACGACGAACAGAGGTGCTGGGATTATTATCATTTTCTCGCAGTATGTTGTCGTCATTGTCTAGTACTTGCTGTATTCGACGGTCAGTTGACGGTTTCGGTAAAGTTCCGTGTTCACGGAGGTGGTTGTGCACTCTTTGGAAAACGCATTGGTCTGGTAGTCGCCGATTTGGAAATCTCAACCCATATCCCATACCCCATACCTATACAGAGTAGCTGCTACTGAGTTTCCATCACAAAAACCGTACATGTAATGGATATCGCCGTACTCTCGCGTTGGAAAAGTAAACTTTATCAACACTGTTAATAACCGCAAGCAGAGAAATCAACTTTAAGGTGCTTTACTGTTTGACATAGAAGTAAATAATATCATTTCCGTAGTAACGTAGACAGTTTGTATCAAATACCACTTAATATCATTTATTACTTCAGTATTTAACTAAAACGGGCCATAACTTTTTTAATAGTTATTTTAGAGAAAATGGCCACTCTTTAGGTTCGGCTTCTTTTCACCTCTCCTACACGTAGGTGAGGCTGACGTGTTGGGACACCCTGTATATCAAAATGTGTAGGATCATTTAAGGAAAAGATCTTAGATTACCTTAGGTTAGACCAGCAATTCTTAAACTGTGGTCTACGGACCCTGGGGTCCAAAAATAATTCTGAAACTAAAATTTCATTTATGATTTAATTTAATTGTGAAAAATAGTAATATAAATGCTATGCAATCCCAATTAATTTTTCATTACAGTCATATCTAATATATACGCAATAAATTGAACCAAATCTCAATCGCCAACAAACATTGTAAATTAAACTTGGGATTGTAATAATTAGTATAGTGTAAATACATAAGATTGTTTCTATAGAAGGAACAAAGCTTTATTCTGCTTTCACTAAGCAACCGTATGAAGATATTGGTAAGGGGTCCTCGATTTTTTTATTATTTTTTATTGATTTTCTGTCGCCCAGATGACGGTCGCTCAGTTAGCTGTCGCCCACTTGACTATCGCCAGTTGACTATCGTCCAGTTGTCCGTCGCCCAATTGATCATCGCCCAACAGTCGCGCACGGTCAAAATATCGCTTAAAATGTTGTCGACTATATGAGATTAGTTTCGTATCTATATATGCATTCTATATAGTGAAGTTTATATTTTGGTACTATCTAATATTCCTATACGGGAGTTTGAGTGTATTTTATACAGTTATACTAAATATAAATTCATAAACATACAAATAAAAAAACAAGAAGTTAAACTTGCAATTGAAAATTGTGTTAGGAATTCCATAATTATCTGGTTATCAGAACGTTATTAAGTCATACAGCAAACCTTTTGTGAACATGTTTCATAGGTTTTTTCAGCTAAAATATATGAATTACTGCACCATTGGTTCTTAACAGTTGACCTTTCCTAAAGACTTGTATAATACAATTTCATCACATTAAATTGATGTTTTGTCAATAATTAACTTATGTATCCCTAAATTACTATCGGCGATCATTTGCCGCGAGTCCAGTTTTCGCGCGTAGAGACGTTGCGCGATCAAATGTCCGCGTTGAAATGTTGCGCGTCGAAATGTCGCGTGCCGAGATTTTCGCGTCCAAATGTCGTATATAGATATAATTTGAAACGTATATAATAACATCAATAAATTTTGTATTTTACTTTATACGTATCGTGTTCAGACGTCATTAACAAAAGAAAGGTAAGAAATAATTAACAAACTGATAATCTTATCTGGGTGGTAAGCCTTTTATACATATCTAGGAGACGTAACATAGTGAGTATTATTACGCGATTCTAATTAGAAAACAACTTGGCTGTTGTGTTTTCCTGATTAAATCGATTTATAAAGAGGTTGTGCAATTATACGATGAGCCATTCCAATTAGCCTTTTATCAATAACGCTCGGTGAGATTCCTACTTATTGACAACTGTTGTTGACAGCCAGTCTCAATATTTCAGAAGCCCTATAAAGTATTTACACCTTTATAATCCCGTTTTATGGTGCGCTCGTAACATTTCTGTGCTTATGGTTAGAAGTTATTAAGTTTATTTTTATAAAAAAACTTTTTAGTAGCGGTTGTTATAAATTGTCATGAAGTAGGAGTATTTTTCTTGATTATTAGGTTGACACTGCAATAACATTATCAGTGCTATTTCTTACAAATTTCTTTTCTGGATGTTTTAGACAACTTTACTTGACTTACTTTTTTATGTTTGCACACAATTTACTCTGTGCTTAAACGAGATTCATGATTAGTTGTTTTTGCGACATATGAAAGCTTCGAAGCGCTGTAATTTAATAGATGTTTTTTTTGAAAATGTTTTCATAATAATAACTATACCCTATAACACTATTACACTTTCAAATTTTGAGTCGAATTGTCGGTTCATTTTTTAAACGAACAGGTATTAATATAGAAATCTTAAAAAACCATTTTTGCCTCCAGTTCAAAGGCAGAAACTTCGGCGAAAAAGCATTCCATTTGTCTCAGAAGCCCTTTATCAATATCTTTTGAATAATTTAAACATCAGCATTCAAAAGTAATGAATAAAGTACGATTTGCTTTTATAAAACAGCTATTTATAGGCAGTGATACGTTGTTTTAGTTTACTACATACTCGTTCTTTATCGATGAAACGGTTTTTATTGAGTCAAAACGAATTAAGAGCTTTTAAGTTTAAATGTTTACAGAGAGCGCTTTAGAGAAAGCTTCGGGAATAAAGAAACTACGGAAAATTTTCATTTCAATAAGTTTAAATTGTATTTTCGGAACTGCGTAAATAAAATTTGTTACGATTCTACAGCTACGACAATAAATTTCAAATGTTATTTCTTTTTGGCAATACTTTGATCTTTGATATTTTGATTCATTCCTGGGTTTTCACGAAAAATCTGAAAATAGTGATTAAACAAAAACATTATTACGTTGACACTATTTCAATCAAACTTGGTAACGTTATGTTCTTGACCATTCTGAGTTGATGATATGGAAATGTTTGCAGTATTTAAGGACTTTAAATGACAGTTGGAAAAACAATCTGTCACTTTAATTATTGGTTCAAGTGTTTTTCAAGCATTCGCTATTTTATCCATTATTTACACAAATTATCAAATTTCAACAAGTGTTTTGGAAGAAAAAGGTTATATTGGTTAAACATGAAAACCTATTATTTTGTGTACATAATGGTGTAAACATCTAATATGGTGGCCATAAGAAACAAAACAGTTGACTAACTCAGCTTGAAATCTAGAAAATTTCTTTCAACGTCATTCAGATAGGGTAGGGAAGATAATAATTTTTTTTTGAAATCACAATTTTCAGTTTTTCTGTTATGAAAAATTAAGAACGGATCTAATTATCCAGAATTTTGTTTGCGTTTCTCAATCGCCATGAAAAAGCGCAACTTTTGTCTAATTCAGTGATTCTCAAACGTTTTTAAAGCGCGACTCACTTTAGGCCAAAATGTTTCTCGCGACCCCCCCTCTTAATACTCAACTTCATTCAGAATCAGCGGCTAAACGACCAACTGATGCTATCTATTACCAAACAGAGCAATTTATTTGTTTGTTCTCCGTATTTCTTGAAATTTCCATCGTGTTCGGGAAGGTGGTACTGGAGTAATTTGGAAAATCTATTTTGCTTTATATAAATAGAGGACCGCAATGCGATTAATCATAATTTCAAAATTGTGTGCTGTACTACTGACTGTGTGTTGAGTGCAATAAATCTATAACAAACATTTAACGTTAAGTATGAGCTGTACTCGTTTTGTTAAATATGGATACATTTTTAAAACGGTCATTAGAACCTTCCGCGTCTGGCAGTGATAAGAATACAAAGTAAAATATATTGGACATCGATGAACATCTCAAATATGGTTTTACTGTTATTTCCCAGAAAACCCAGTGCGTAATTTATGGAGAAGTGTTGCCAAAATAAAGTATGAAGCCATCAAAGCTGCTATTTCGACATTTAAATAACAAACATCCAGACAAAAAAGAAGAGCATGTGGAATTCTTTGAAAGAAAGCTAAACTCCCTCCAAGGAACAAGGAACAAGCCACTTTTACATCAGCAACAATTACTAATGAAAAGTACTATTATCAAGTTATCGAGTTTCATTTCACATTGCAAAAGCGAGTGAGCATACAATTGCTGAAGATCTGATTTTACCAGTAGCTATTGAAATCGTGTAAATAATGGTTGGTGGAAAAGAGGCTGACAAGATGAAAGCGATACCCTTATATAACAAAACTATCAAAAGAAGAATAACAGACATGGCAGGAGACATTCGAACACAAGTTGCTGAGAACATAAGAAGTGCACGTACTTCTCATTACAGATGGACGAATCCATGAATAATTCTAACTGTGCCCAATGTACAGCATTTGTAAGATACAATACTGGATATGGTATTACAGAGGATATTTTATTTTGTACTCCATTAGAGAGGCCAGTACCACTTAAAAATGTTTATTCGACACTTTCATGCAAAGTACTAATAAGTACGAGATTGGCTGGGCAAAATGCGTTGTTATTTGCACCGACGCCGACGGCGCCAAGGCTATGACAGGACATCGATCTAGTCTTAGTGTCAGATTAAAAGAGATATTGCCAAATCCTACATGGTTTTCTACATCGAGAAGCTCTTGCATCAAAATCTTTACCTTCTGAAATGGATCGTGTTTTGAAAAATGTCATTAAAGTGGTAAATTCCATTAAGGGAAAAGCATTGTAGACTCATATTTTTCGAAACATGTGTGAAGGCATGGGTTATTTATATGCAAATCTTCTTTATTATACAGAACTAAGATGATGTTCGAGGTGTAACGTCTTGAAAAGAGTTTTCCAGTTAAAAGCGGAACTGTTGATGTACCTGCAAAATGAGAAACCGGATTAAGAGAACATATTTTCTAATTCCCTTTGACGTCTTAGGCTGGCTTTGGAGCACTTAAATAGCAGTTTGCAAGGCATAACATAATAACAGCCACGGATAAAATTAACAAATTTCTAAAGAAACTTGATTTCTTGTCGACATCAATTTAAAAAAGAAGTTTAATTCATTCCAGTGCGTTTATGAACTCATGGAAGACTTAGTTAAGGATGATAATATGATAAATTCTGAGCATTTGTTTGCAGATATGCAAGTTAGTTAGTACAATTTAAAGCAATAGCTCATTTACTATTTTTCCAAAGAAATTCAAGACAGTTATCATAGATGGATACTGAATCTATTTTTAGACAATTCCACTCAACAAGTTGAAATTTCGACAAACGTGAAAGAAAGACTTATTGAAATATCATGTGATGTAATGTTGAAACTACACCTTCTTTTCCCAAAGCATTTTGGACCAAAAGAATGTAAGAATATCCGAGCTTGTGGACAAAACTATAAAGTGTTTGGTGCCATTTGCTACATCATCATTGGCACCCATTTGTTTGTCCCACTACTGGGCATCGGTCTCTTCTCTGCCACGTGTTTCTCCTCAGCGCTAAGGTAGAAACACAAAGGACCAACAGTTTAAAGTCGAATCCGAACGACAGAAATTCCAGAGAAGGTTTTTAACATTAAGATCCCACGGTTACAAGCCGGATTAGGAAGTTGTGTATGGTGGGTTGCAGATAAAATTATTATAAATCTGCATAGTAATGCTTAGGTTTCGAACCCAAGCAGAATCGACGTTTTACTCAGAAAGCGAGCGCTTTACCAGCTGAGCTACCACCACACCTATATATATATATTTAGATAAGATATGTTAAGAAACGACTATATTAGGCCAGAGCTAAATATACAATTCATTATTTAAAACTAATAAATAAGTAATAACATTACTTTTGTCTTAAATAATAGTACGAGTGATAACATTTTTAAAAAGTTAAGTTGCTGTGTTTAGATGTCTAAGTAGAGTGTCTTTGTAAATATGCGTAACTGCCAAGTAACCATGTAAATTCCTGTTGTTTTCGAGTAGGACCTCATTCAGCAGTGTGCTTTCGGCAAGAGTTGCTTTGAAAATGGCAGGTGACTGTATAATACAATACAAACAGAAGTTAATTTTCTTTTTTGTATCGATAATTGTACTTCTCTTCTATTATAGAACATGGCGCCTCATGTAAATGGAAAGCACTTAGGGTAACGAGTAAATTAACAGTTGTAAAGGGTACGCCTTAATATACTGATGCTCCTAAAGTCTATTTTTCAACGTATACGTAAATTAAGCAGGTAACTATAGATATTGTACATCGACAGGCGCGGTAAAATTGCAAAGCAGAAAAATATTTAGTTCTAATTTTGCAATGTTTTCGGTATTATATGCTTTAGATTTTATCTCAGGACATCATAAATATGTCCAGAAAATTCATCAGCAAAATAGTTTGATTTAATTCGTTATCTAGTTGCTTCCGGCGTTCGGTAGCCATCCAGTTTTGTTGTTTTTAGCAGTAAAACAAATGTTTTTGAGGTTTACTCGAACACTAAAACAGGTTTATTATTTTTACTAATGTTAGTCATGAAAAGCGTGTATTTTGTCAGTTTCTTTATTGTACAAAAGAAAGGTAAGTCTCTTTTTAGTTTTCAACAGGATTTTTGTAAACCCGCCTTTGCCTCTTTATAAGGAATACACATTTTAAAGAAATCTAGTGGTGTTAAATCAGATGTTCCTATAAAGAAAGTACCAAACAGATCATGTAATAATTTTTGAATTACCTAATATGTTATGGGGAGGTGCTTCAACTTCTTGGAAAAATACCTTATGGTGATTTATTAAATACAAAATACTGCTTAACAAACAGTGTAAATCGAAACGGGAGATATGTCTGAACATCATTAACTTTTATCATGTAATAGCAGTACATAACCGTAACCGATGTTGTTTTTATTGTAATTTATTTGAATCAGTGTAATGTGATTAATTTTTAGAATAATGGTGTTTTTCAACTTTATTGTAGATAATAAGTGCTTATTTTGAAATATGTTAACATATACATAAGATTGGGGTGTAGTAGTAGTAGATTAGTAGGGGGGGGGGTAAGATGCCCAAACAAGTAGACCCCTATCGACCCTTTCTACTAATGCTTGGCATCCCCTCAATCATCACCACCCTCCCTCTCTTCCTATCCTACCTCCTCTGCCACTCTTTGAGTAAACCTTTCTGATATTCTAAAGAATACCAGGATGTCCGTCCATGCGAGAGAACTCAACTCTGCACTGTGAAGTGTTGCTGCGCCAAAAACTTTATGTCTCAGTTGCATTCGTCCCTCGCATTCTGCTAGAAAATGGAAGGCGGTTTTCTCCTGCCCTCCGTAAGCACGACAGGGTGGGTGGTCCTCTAAACCTAGAAGGCTTAGCTGTCTTCTGAGCGTACAGTGGCGTGTGAGAGCTCCTGCCAGTAGATTAAGAGTCTGTCGGCTTTTACGCAATAGCCAGACCGCTTTAGATTTTCCCGGTCTGGCTATAAAGAGTGTTGCCTGTCTAGATTCCCTGAGTCTCCTCCATGCATTCTTCAGTCATTCGATTAAGGATGACGTGACCTGTTGGTTTGAAAAACCTAGAAAGTGTTCCGGTCCAAGCTGGTTTCCCCGGTTCCCAGCTTGGTAAGCTTATCTGCTTTCTCGTTGCCAGGGATTCCAGTGTCCCGGTATCCAGATCAGTTATATTTCTTTCAGCCTTGCGAGTTCTTCAAGAGCGTCTCCGCGTTCTTGGACGAGGGCTGACCTCGTCTTGGGTGAGCAGATGGCTTTGAGTGTCACTTCGCTGTCGGAGCAGATGTGCACCACTTGCTCTACTCATAATATAACCTCTTCCTTCTTGGCCACCACCAGATGGCATACACTTCCGTTTGGAAAATCGTGGTATACTGCCCAAGTGTGAAACCCCCTAGTAGCCTGTGGTTCTCCAGATAAACGCTGGCTACCGCCGATTCTCTGCTATCTACACACGACCCGACGGTGTAGCAGACTAGGGAGCCTTCTGGGAGATGTACCTCGTTCCGCTCCCAATGTTCCTCCTCAGAGATTGTGAGAGAGTACTTTCTTTTCAGTCTCAGTCGTTACTTCGCTTTTATCACATTTCAAGCCCAGAAAAAGCAAGTTCTTTTTCCGTCATCTTGGATATATCTGCATGATCTATAATAGCTCCTTTGTCTTGCCAGCATCCGCTTTCCCGCATTCTGAGGTGGTCCGGTATGGCCTCTTTCCTTATTCAAATAGGAAGAGTTGGTAGCCTTAGTAGGACTTTTAGTGCGGCTGTTCGGGTTGTCCTCATTGATCCGGTGATTCCCAAGTAGGCTCTGGATCTTAGACAGACTAAAGGCGATAGTGCTCCGTTACACATTTGGCCACCAGATCACCGAGCCATATTGTACCTCAGCTGCAAAATGGTCATAAAAGAACGGGATGTAATTGATTATGTAATTTTTTCATCTTTTTTTTTGCTTCCCCAAAAAACAATAAACTCTGTGAACAACTTTATACATGATTTGGGGTGACTTTAAACGGCAGCATAATTTTAGCGTGGAAACATGTATACTGATAATATATTATGAACAATCTAACCCGTATTGAAGTTTATTAGCTCGTTCAAAATTTATCTACAATTTTGGGTCGAGATTGATTACCTAGGTTAACTTTGATCATCATCATATTGCTTCATTATTCAATAAATAATAACTAAAAGTATTTGTTTCGAGAATATTTATAAGTCTGAAAGAAAGTGAGTAAGAAATTAACAAATAATCAAAACATCAATCTTTAAGATAAAAACCAAACATTGATCCTTAAAATAAGAAGACATATCAAAATTAAACAAATCTTTAACATTGCCGTATTCTACCATCCAGCAGTGTCACAGAATTGTAAATAAAATCAAAGAAAGTTTCGAAGAGAAGAAAATGTGTGCAGCTGTGTTCTTAGACATACAACAGGCCTTCGATAAGGTATGGCATGAGGGACTGCTCTACAAGTTGCAAACCTTCCCTGTCAATACTATGTTCTACTAAAATCGTATCTGCAAGATAGGTACTTCCAAGTAAAACTTGACAATGCACTCTGCCTATCATTAATGAGACCTATTGCAAAATCAATGGCGAATCAAGGTTAATACTAATAAACCCACTCAAATCACCTTTACCACAACACATAACTCATGTTCGCAAGTCACTATAAATGATGCTCCTATACCAATAAAAAAAGAGGTAAAATATCTAGGACTCCATCTGGACGGAAAATTGACCTGGAAAGCATACATACATAAAAGCAAAGAAACTACAAATAAATTTAAAAATTAGACAAATGTATTGGTTGCTAGGGAGAAAATCTAAGCTGTCATTAGAAAACAAATTGATCATATACAAAATCATACTAAAACCGATATGGGCATACGGAATAGAGCTATGGGGATGCAGTAAACCGTAAAATACAAAAATATTACAAACAGTGTAACCCAAAATCCTCCGTATGATAACAAATTCTCCATGGTATGTTTCCAATTTCACACTCCACAATGACCTGAAAATACCATTTATAACCGATGTCATAAAATCCCACGTCAACAACTATACATTCCGCAAGAGTGGCCACAGCAATCAGTTAATAGATGGACTTTCAAACCAACCTATGCCAGAAAGAAGGCAGAAGAGACGATGGCCAAAAGACTTGGTTAACTAATTATTGAGGAACTATCAATGGATAGTCTTCACTTCAAGCTAAGTGTCATATAACGCATTTACTTATTACTCTGTATTATTGAGTAGATTGTAAATAAGCAATAAATTGATTAAAAAAAAACATTGCCGTATGCATTGTCAATAGTAGGTTCCGGCAAAATCCTAATACTTTCTTCAAATTCTGTAGTGATTTCATCTTTCTCTTCCGGTGTAAATGCATTTTTCTTCCATCTAAAGATTTTATGCTTTATACTTCAATTTCGTTACCACCTGATACATTTTTTATAGCTATAATTAACGTATAGTTTTGCGTATTCCACCAAGTAATTTTATTAGTAGATATGTTTCTTTCTTTATATCATCTATGTTAATTCCCAAATATTTTGTTTTTTCGTCGTTTCGTAGAAAAAAATAATTGTCACCATCTGAATTATCCAGGTGATGACAAGGTCATGTACGTCACTCTTGGAACTGCTGAATTCTGAGCGTTGGTCAGCAACACTTTTTCCGGCTCTACGATTAGTTTAGTTTGTCGCATGTCTAGACGAAAATCGGTCATGATATTTTTCATTTGACTTTTTTCAGGGTCTTCTCTAACACTTCACCTTTTCTAACAGTCGATTTCGATTCAATGGAACTATGCCTGCATCAAAGGAAGATACAATATTCCCTTGAATAGTATTCTGTTCCTTCTATTTGGTAGTTTGTTGTCCATCTGGACTAAAATAGATTGCGGTAAAGGCGGAATGCCTTTCTTATCAATGGAAGAAAGGGTTGGTTGCGCCTTCTTTCATTCGAAAGGAACTTTGCTCCAAAAAGCCGCATCCAAAGGTTGGTAGAGGTGACCAAAGTCGTCTCTATGTAGTTATCAACTTCACCCTAACATAGTGGTACATTTGATCCCATGTAAGAAAATTTAGAAGTACATTTGGACTACCATTGAGAGAAACAGTAAAGTGAACTTAGAATAATTATATAATAAATTGTCTACGATCATGATTCTGTAGTGAAAACCTTGCTAAATTTCATTATACACTTTTCAGGGGTATACAATAAATGTGTAAAATACTTACTTTTTCGATAATCAATTACACCTTGAAAACACGTTATAGCAAATTTTAAAACACAGATCAGTGAACAAGCTTTAGACATCTACGCGCCCGATGTGATGGTATCGCCGACGTCAAATCCAAATAATTACAATTTGGAAATAGTTATCAAACTCGCCCCGCGAAGTCAATTCATCCCATTTTACGGCACAGGCAATTAGAAAAATATTTTTGCGGATAAGTCGAAAAGATGATGGTGAATTGCTGTTTTGAAACAACTAACTTAGGATCTTAGCAAGTATCTGCAGTCGCTGTTTTATTTAATGTTTTTGGTAGATATACATTTTGACATGTAAAACCAACCACACGGAATACATCACCTCATAGATTAAAAAGGAAAGCGCTAAAAATAACATAAATAGGTGTGAATCATATGTCATTGTATGGTTGGATTTGGAATAACGTTACGAAATCATCATATCCAACAAAAAATTTGAGTAAACAAAATGAAGGAAAAACTGTTTAACTTGGAATATTTAAATTCCATCTATGTTAGAAGGAGTTTACCGGCATAAAAACACTTCGGTTAATTTTAGGCGTGTCCACGTTAAGCTGTAGGTTCTCTATGATCTAGTAGAGATGAAGTACTTCAAGAAAAAGTTACGTTTAAATTTATGATACATATTTAAGTAACACCCTGTATGCATACAGACAAATACTTTTTTTAAAAACCATTTTGTTGAGAATCTAAAAGTATAACGAGAATATTTCCTTTAAATCTCAAACTCGATTTTCTTTCGTGAAATCAATATGCACTTTCAGTATACTTTTCACACCTGTAGTACGGGTAAGTAACAAAAAGTGTGAGTTTTTGACAAATCGTCGCTGTATATTCCGGTTCTGTTTACGTGCGCTCGTGTTCTACACCAAAGGTTGATGCGAGCAAGTTTGCATCTGTAGACAGCAGATACTTTTCCATGCATAATTTCAACAGCACCTGCTTCTCCAAGAACCATTGTTCTTGATGAGAACAAAAGGCTTTTGCCGCCGGAGATACCCCTCTTCGCTTTACCACGATTTTATCGCTCTGTCTCTCAAACACAACTTAAAAATGCGGTGTAATTGTTTCGGTTAAGTGGTTTATGCTCAACCATTTATTATTCCCGCAAATTTTCGTCCAGGACTGATAACTGCCATACAACACCACGGTGGAGGCGTATTTTATATTTTGCGTTATAAACATGTCATTGTTGAGGATTAAAATTTACAACCCAAAGTACCCGTAATGAATGGTTCCCATTTGTAAAATAATGAGAATGGTTTCAAAAACAGGCGCAAGCGCTGACAGCGCCTCGACGACGCACAACGGAATGCACGTTAACTTATAGGACGGTATTGATTCTCACTAGATTGAAGTGGTATGCACAGTGTAATTGTGTGCAAGTGTGTAAATGCACACCGTCTCGAAAGCTTACTTGGAACTACGAGCTTATTCCAATGGCATTCATTGTCTCTGAGACTTACACAGCCCTCCGAATAATTTGAACGAATTTAAGCGCACTTAAACGTTTTCTTGGAGCACAATCGAAAACTTTAATCCTTGCGCGTTTTTCAGTTAATTTGAAATTCGTTCGCTTTTGTAAAAAATTAAATAGGGCGCTTTTCCCGCCAAATTTATTTAATTTGCACGATTTGCATGCATGGAAACGTGACCGTAATAGTGTAGAAGCGAAATACACACTAACACGTTTTCTATGTTGGGAAAATCAAGAATACTTTAAATAGTTTACATTACAACAGGGGACTTTCCGCTTTTAAAATTTCATTCAGTTCATTGCATTTCCGTGTATGTAGCTGAACAGCAATAGTAAATTAGTGATGAAACTATCATTTTTACGAAACCGATAGGCTGATATGTGCCAGTGAAGGAAATTTTTGCATTATCTACCAGGATGCTAATGTTATCAATTACAGGAAAAATATTTGTCACGGCCAAACCAAACTGTTCTAAAATAAGTTCAGACCTTCTACGAATTTAGTTTATGGTTAAAACTAAACTCAAGTAGCCGTTAGTCTGCGGGCACGTCATCGTTATTTGGTGACGTCACACATTACTACGTTTATACAGCGAAAAATGAAAGTATGTAACCAAACACATTGAGTGTTTGTTTGGTTGCATACTCATTTTTAGACTGAAAATGTTGATATATAATTTAATAAATGTTCGATCCTGAGCGAATTATTTATATTCAAAAATGAATAATAATAATCAGTTAAATATAATTTAATGCAGTTTATTTTTATTTACATTTACCCACGAAAGGACCTTTTATCATTGAAATGCATTTTTTTTAGTACCGAAAACAAATTGTATTATTCTTTTATTTTTGTTCGTTTATTTTTCTCCCCCATTGTGCACATCAAAAATTTTAAACTCAAATTAACATGTAAATTTATTATAGCGATGTAAGCTTCTTAATTTTTATTCATCTTCTAAATCGCTGCCATGTTCGTCCTCAGATTCCTCTAGATTTATTATTACTGGAGCTATGTCTTCTCGATCACACCCAACCTTCTTTTGCCACCACTCCATAATAATATTACTGGTATGGTTGACAGTATTTTGCAACATTTGCCGAGTTATATATTTAACGCCTTTTTCCTCATTTATAGACATTTCTCAACGCCGTAACCTTCTCTTCCTACGTGTTTATTATAAGACTGCTTGGCGACCCCCCAAATGTTTTCAATTGGATTGAATATACAGAATGAAGAATATAATATATACTTTTATCACATTAGTAAAAAAATTAGGAGGATTTGCAGTCTAAATTAAAACACATTGTATAAAATGTGCGTAATAGATAATAAGTGGACACAATTTCAAATGTTTTTGGCATAGCCAGTTTTGAATCTCGGCTTTCTTCCAACTTGAATTTGGTATTTTCTCAGCCAAACTGCAATGGTAACTTGCATTATCCTTTATGATAATGGAATGTTCCTCTAATTTGTTCAATAATTGATTCTGGAACTATTTAAAAAATGTTTCTTAATTCATCTCCCCATGGCAATCGGGATCTTCGGTTTTCGAGGAAAAAATTTTGAAGGCCTTTACTGCATCCAGCATGGAGTACTATATACCATTAAAAAAATATAAGCTGTACTGAACATTATTTTTTTATCATAATTTACCTGGTCCCTTCTGGTTTAATTTTGACCATTGTCTCTTTTTCATTCAAAATAGTTTATTAACGATGCAATAAGCTCTTTCGATTTACGCGGAAGAACGGTCATTTTTCGAGGTTATATTTCCGTCAAGCACTCGAAACACTCACAAAAACTGACACTTAAGTTAGTAAAGATACTCGCGTTTGTTCTAAAAAGAACAAATTTTTTATACAGTAAATGAAGAATATTACGATGAAAAGTCAAGTAAGAATCCTAAACTGTATGTCACATAACACGCAAAACACTGATTCGTTTTCAGAGCGACATGTGGACATAAAAAAACAGGGAACGAACGTGAAGAAAACAAAATCCCTAGTTTTTATGCAGTTTCGTATTTTACACAGAAACTACGAAATATTAAAATCAAAATCAAATTGTTACAATAACTTTACACGAGCTTAAGAATAAACATTTACTCCGTAATTTAGCAAACAAACTGAGTTTTTTAGTTTTTTAAATTGGCACTATCAATACTATAATTGATGACGTGCACGCAGACTAAGAGCAACCTGACTATACATATCTATTGGAAAAGGGTTAAAATTTTAATGCGCATGCACCTGGCTTATTTGAGTGTCCTCCGCTAATAACAGATGTCACTAATAGGTGTGCGTTATCAATATAAATATGTATTTAATTATAAATTATAAATTGAAACACTTTGTGAAACAAATAGAATTGATTAGTTTGTTATGATCTTAATATGTAACTAAAAATAAAAAAAAATTGTGTATGTTCTCTTAAATTTCTCACGGAAAATGTGAATTAACAATCACCTAAAGCGCAAATTAGCCAAAGTTGTAACATTTCAAATGACTGTACGTTGGCTTCCCTAAATGAAAATCGCTTGAAAATGTCAGCGCAAAATGCACAGTTTCTTTAATATTTAAACATTATAGTAGTGAAGTTACGCTTACATAATTAATTTTGAAAGTTTCGCTAATTTTGTGCACACAAGGGTGTAAATTGTAGTGGGGTCGGGAATTTTCCCGTTTCTGGTTATCCATTACCAGTTGTGTTTTGTTGTATGTCATTCCTGACGGGGAGGCATATTATAATAGGAGAGGTAAACATTTTACTGATTTGACAAACGAACTCCTTTGTTAGACTCTAGAATAACCCCATTTTTGGAACTAGTTACGTGTAGAGATTTTTCAAAAAATATATATTCTGGCACAAAGGGATTTTTGAGCGGCTATTCATTTTCCGCGCACAATTATTTGCGAATGATTTCAATGCAACTGCTATTTTGGCGTTTATGTATTTCAAAGTAATCTAGAACCGACAACGAATCAAAGGAAAATTAGTTTTCAGTAAATACCGGAAATTAAATTTGTTACAAATCGATCAAATGGCTAGTTTTATGTTTGCCTTTTCGGTAATATATTAGTTTTTCATGCAGATTTTTAATATGCAAAATATTTTGCTGGAAGCTTTTCGTACGCCTGCTACAAGAGTGCATGGGCTTGAAGTGAAAACCCTCTATAACTGTTCAAAACAAAGGAAATATAGTGAGCAAGGTTAAAAGTTATTTTTTGACGTAACTCCGAAGTCTACGACTTGAGCTGCTGCTTCGATAAGAATTTTCCCCATAAATAAGGCTGTCCAAGGGTGTAGCTGTCGTCCTAAAAATCGTTTGAAGGCCCACAAAAACGGGAGAACCATAAAGAGCATTATAATGATCTAATCAGTATTTACAAAAAAAATTGAGGGAGCGTGATAAGCAAAAACCATAAAAATTGCTATATTTTCCTGAACTTTTTTTCTTTTATCAAGAAGAAGCCCTTTTCGAAATTTCTCATGGAAAGGTAATAATTGTGAGCTAGCCACGTACAGAATATAGAGTGGATGATTGAGCTTCCCTAAACCACATTCTTGAAGTTTGTGGAAGTTTCGAGGGGAACGTTGCCGTGGCGCACAAGC
This sequence comes from Limonius californicus, assembly GCA_014611495.1. Taxonomy (NCBI): domain Eukaryota; kingdom Metazoa; phylum Arthropoda; class Insecta; order Coleoptera; family Elateridae; genus Limonius; species Limonius californicus. The sequence goes on along the minus strand of JABXWE010002353.1, from coordinate 27,280 downwards.
TGCTTGACAATTTCCCTCGATATTTTGGTATGAACACATCTAATTATCGTGCCAACCTAAAAGTCACCATAAGTGACGGGAAAGCGTAAATTTGACGATAAACAGTTGCTAGAGTGAAGGATTAGACCTTTATTGTTTCATACAGGGCGTTGTGGAAAGTTGGCAAGCTTATAATTGATTTTCGGGTACAACAAACGGTGATTTCAAAGTTTCAGAGGTACCACCCTTGTTGGAATTAGAATTTAGCTTCCCGGTGGGTTGATAACATCCCAAGCCGGGAATCTGGGTTTTTGTGTTAACTACCTATTGTTCTGTAAGAAGATACTCCTGTTTTGCATTTTAGTACCCACCAGAGATCACACGAGAATTTACTCGCAAAATCAACCACATTTGAAACTTTGAACTAGTCCTCGCAATTGAATTACGCAATTCACAGCTCTTACCCCTCGGTGATCCCGTAACATTTCAAATTTTCGCTGGTGCTGAATAGTAGTTTTCAATTTTGATTGAATTATTGGTTAGCATTTTAATAGGGACTCGTTTTAGGTGTGTATTAGATTTGCATTAAATGGAACATCGTTGAGCAAATGTAGCGACTGAATATTGCAATTTCAGGGATTTCCGCACTTACTCAATGATTACGGTTCAGGCCAAATCAGCATTGAGAACATGTAATGACAGAATATGAACAAACATCGTGATTTAGTAGCAAATTAAACACAAAAACTTCCGATTGATTTCGCATGGTATAGACATCAAAACATTTGGGAAACTAAAATATTAGCAAAGCTTTTTGCATATCCAGTACAACTTTTTTGCATTTAATTTTAAACATTTCAATGTAAAGTTTACATTATGAAAACCAAACATTTTTGATGGCAAAATTTATTTGTTGGATTTTTATAAAATGCGTATAAAACTTGGCTTATTATTAATGAAAGGTATTATATAACTTAAAATTATGTTCGTTGGCTGTTAGAAAGGATCAAATATGATAAAAATTGTTTTTATGAGAATAATATGTTTTAAAAGGATTATTGTTCAAGAATTTGTTGCATACAGATTTCATTATTATTTTAAAGAATTTCAAAATATGTAGTAATTTATATTCTAAAAATAATGGATCATAAATCACTAGTAATTAAAAAATTACAGATTTAAAAGTAACATCAAAAACTATATAATTTTAAGCTGTCCGGTACCACTTTAAAAAATAGTGCTCCATATAGATTAGACCGAGATAATAAATCCCTACTGAATATTCTCTAAAACAATAGGAAATTAATTATTTTTCAATATTTTCTGAATTTTCAAATTTTGTTCTCCTAATAGTTCAACTATTCCATACAAAGTAGGTATTACATTTATAGTGCGAACCTTAAAAAAAAAGCAAATTTAATACTTACTATCTTATTTTAAGGGTAAAATATTCAGTATTATATATAGCGACTTTTTTACAACACCCTCGGCGGTCTGTCGCATCCCAAACGCCCTTTGGCTTTATGTTGCCATAGGTCTTCATTTAGATTTCGTCTTTCCATTGCTTTCTTTTTTCCGTTCGTCCAAGATGTTCTTGGCCTACCTCTTTTTATTTTTCCGTTTGGTGTCCAATTCCAAACTGTCTAACCTATCTTCTTTCATTTTTCGCATATGTCCATATCAACACAATTGTTTCTTTTCTATTGTGTCGGAGACTGTTATTTCAACATTCATCTTTTATTTAATTATATCATTTCTCACTCGGGTTATTATTATTATACCACAGCACCTTCTCCAGTAACTGTTTTCTACTGCATTTATTCTTTGTTTAAGAGTTTGATTGATAATTCCCGTAGGTAACACTACTCTCTATTAGCTATTTAAACATATAAGTTTTGGTTTCTTTAGTGAGCTGCTTACTGTATTCTATAACAAAGAATTTAGTTTGCTTGGTTATAGTTCGTCCTTTTCCTAGTTTGTCCAGTATGTCTTTGTCGTCCTTCCAGTTTTATGTTAGTTTTACACCTAAATATTAGTATTTTTGAACATCTTTTATTATTCCAGTATCTGTCTGCATATGTTGACTGTCTTCCCCAATTGCCATGTACTGTGTTTTCTCTACGTTAATTTCCAGGCCCCGCTTGTTATACTCTTCCACTAGCTTCCGTAAGATATAGTTTGCATCTTCAAAGTCTTCAGCCAGAACAACCTGATCGTCAGCGAATAATAACGCATACACGTTTCTTTCCCCAATTTTGACCCAAATATTAAGTATTTTTCCTGTCCATACTTTTAACGCGGAGTTTAAATGCATCTTAAACAGCGTGGGAGAGAGGAAGTAACCTTGTCGGAAACCTTTATTGACCCCAGAAGAATCAGACTGTCCAGTTCGAGTTTTTACTAACTGATATTTTCTTCGTATAACATTTTTAATGCGTTTATGTATTGCGAGTGTATTTTGTTTTCTACCATTGATTCCCATAACTTATTTATTGGTGTCATGCTGTCATAAACTTTCTTCAGGTCTATGAAGACTAGGTGAAGTTGGCTTCCATATGCCGTTGTTTTTTCCATCATTTGTTTTAATACGAACAAGTTGTCAATACAAGATCTCCCTGGTCTAAAATCACTTTGTTCTTCGACTTCTTCGATCAATTCTTTCACGTAAAATTCTATCGTACAGTCTATCTATGGAAGATCTAACACTAATGCTCTATAGTTTGTACAATTTCTTCTATCGCCTTTTTTGTGTATGGAGCTAATAAATACGGTTTTCCATTCATTTGGTACTCTTTCACCATTTAAGCATTTGTTGAAAATTTTTCTTGCACATTCGAGTATAGTTTCAGGGGAGTGCTTAAGAAGCTCCACAGCTATATCTCCGGGTTCAGGAGACTTATTATTCTTAATTCCGTTCAGTGCTTATTTTACCTCTTCTATTGAAATTTCGTCACACTTTGTGTCTATTCTCTCCAATTTATATTCAACATTCTGAAAAGGTGGTCTTTTCTCCGTCAATAGGTCTTTATAATATTGTTTCCAGTTTTCTAGTTCAATTGTGTCAATCGTCAGTTTATTAGTTACGTTTGCGTTTAGATTTTTGATTGTTTTTCAAGCAGCTCTTGATTTAGAACTTTCTAATAAACTGTATTTCGTTGCATTTCTTTTCCCAATATGTATTTTTGATCTTATTTATTTCTTTCTTTTAACCAGGTGCAAAACCTTCTATATGTGTCATCTAAATCTTTTGTATTTAACCATTTATAGTATAGTTGTTTCTTTTCTTTGATGAACTCTTCAACTTCTTCGCCCCACCAATAGGTTTTCAACTTCGTGTGTTCAACTTCTCCTAGGCCTTCTTTTACTGATTGATGTAAGTATCTTTTAAGGTATTGTACATGTCCCCTGGGGATCCGTGTATGCCATTTTTAATTTTTTCTGTCAATCTAAGCTTATATAAGAAACCGGTGGACTCGTTTAAGAAACTGTTCAAATTATATTTAGGAAATTTGGTTTCGGTGTTTTTTTTTTACTTTTCCCTGTCTGGTGTTTGTTCACATTTACGTGTTAGTGATATGATAGTCTCCAGAAGATAATGATCCGATCCACAAGTTGCTCTACTTTTTACTCAAACATCTTTAGGTTTTATCTTACTGTTTTGTTTAATAATACAATAATCTATAATAGATTTTAAACCCTTTGTTTCTTGTGTCCATGTAAATTTGTGGATATTTTTGTGTTGATAAAACCCATTTAATATTAACGAACATTGCTCACAAAATTCTATTAGCTGTGTACCGCTGTCATTTATTGTTTCTTCCCCATATTGGCCTGTTACCAAATCGTCTACTTTCTTTCCAACACGTCCATTTAAATCACGTAAGATCATTACTTCATTTCTATTGCCGAGACTACTTAATAAGTCGAATAGTTGTTCAAAGAATTCTTCTTTTAATTATATGTTGGCATCATCATTTGGGGGCGTACACACCTACTATATAAATAAGACGTCCCGACGATTTTTAATTCTACAGTAGTTATCTGTTCATTTATTGCTATGCAGTTTTTGATATATTTTAACCATTTTCTTCTGACAGCTATAGAAACTCCAGCTTTTGCCCTTCTGTGTTTTTCGACACCACTATATAAATGGACATAGTCGCTTTTTATTTCATTTCCTTGTCCCTTTCTTTTGGTCTCGGTTAAAACCGCAATGTCGATGTTATAAGACTGTCGTTCGTGGAATACTTTGCATTCTTTTGTTCTAATTCCTTGCACGTTCCAGCATCCTAATTTAATTATTTTACGATTTTCCTTGGATCGTTTATCGTTTTTGTTTTCTTTTTTATATTTGGGATATTTAGCACAAACAGAATTGCCCCCCCCCGTACCCAATGGGGCTCCCTCTATTTGAGGTGTGGGTTAAACCCGCGGATTTGATAGAAATTCGTGGGTTAGGTTGCAGGCCTAACGCCACTTTCTTCTTCAGCCGCCCCTAACATGGGAAACCGAGGCTGTTTGCTGTTGCTTTTACCTCCAAGATCGTTGACCACGTTTCCTATTCGGTATTTTCTCATCATCATCATCACCATTGACAGCTTTTTCGTTCCACTGCTGGGCATTGGCCTCTTCTCTGCAACGTGTTTCTCCTCAGCGCTAAAGTAGAAACACAGAGGAACTACAGTGTAACGTCGAATCCGAACGACAGAAATTCCGGAGAAGGTTTTTAGCATTAAGATCCCACGGTTTGGGAAATTGTGTGTATTGCGTTGCAGACAAGATTTTTATAAATCAGCATAGTACTGTTTAGGTTTCGAACCCAAGCCAAAATCGACGTTTTACTCAGAAAGCAAGCGTTCTACCAACGGAACTACCATCACACCTTTTTTATGCTCTAGCAACCGAAATATGAGAGGTGTAGATATCTGCAAGGAAACGATTTTTTCAACACAATGCTGCATTTTGAAATTAACCTCGACTTTTATCATTGATTCTAACATATTTCGAAGCTGTTTTTGAACTTACATCACAGGCAGTCGCGCATACACAAGCGCATACCCGCACGCACTTCTTCTGAGAGAGGGGAAGAGAAACAATGAGACAAAGGGATAGAAAAAAGAGAAAGAAATAGAGAGAGACATACCGACTGAAGCATATTTTTGGGTTCCTTCAGGTGTAGAACGTGTATTTTTGTCAAAAACCAATATCTAACATTCTATCAATAATAATGCATGCTCATACGGAGAAAGCTCCTTCAAATGGTAGCCTTCGACGTGTATACAGAATACTGTTGATCAATGCACATATACATTCAGTAAACTTTGGAAATCCCCTTATCACCAATATATTTAGAACATCTAAATACGTATTTTGGCAACTAAGCTGCCATCTTCAGTAGGAACTTGAGCTAACTAAAGTAACTTGGCTCTGGAGATACGTCCTTTACCAAGTCAACAATTGAAATCCATTACACTTTAAAATACGTATTTAGATGTTCTAAACATCCTGGTGGTAAGGGGTTTTTCAAAGTTTATTTACTTAAACCACCGTCTTCAATTATTCCCAACATACATTCAAATTCTGTTTAAAAAGTGTTTATATTTGTCAAGATTGCTATACACTATCAATGAAAACGTAAATGAATATAATATTCAACTTCACCTAGCCTTTGTAGACTATAGAAAGGCCTTCGACTCCATAGAAACATGGGTCGTTCTCTCATCAATGGATGATGCTAGAATAGATTCCAGATACTCGCGGCTTACAAAAAACAAATACGAAACTGCAACCGTCTGCTTTCAAATAGACCAGAATACTAAGACAAATAAAATCCCAGTAGGTGCAGGTGTACGTTAAGGAGACATAATCTCCCCAAAATTGTTTACATTAGCCCTGGAGAACATATTCAAGAAATTACAGTGGGAAAATAAAGGAATTAAAATCGACGGCTCATATTTAAATCATTTACGTTTTGCTGATGACATTGTACTTTTTAGCTGCGGCATAAATGAACTTAGAACAATGCTAGATCTAAAGCACGTATCAACAACAGTGGGACTTGAAATGAATATCATTAAAATTAAAATAATGAGCCAAACAGGTGAACATTTGGAAATTCAAGGCCAAATTATAGAGAATGTAGATCAGTACATATATTTCGGACACACAGTAAAGCTTGGAAAGGAAAATCAAACGGCGGAGATTGGCAGACGAATAACTTTGGCTTGGTCGGCTTTTGGGAAGCTTCAATATATATTTAAAGATTCCAATATGCCCATAAGCTACAAACGGAAGGTATACGAAGCTTGCGTGCTGCCACTGTCAAGCTACGTTCTAGAAACCACCACACTGACAGCGTAAACAGACTTAGAACGACGCCACGAGTAATAGAGCGAAGAATCCTGGGCATGAGCCTGAGTGATAAAGTGCGAAATGGGATCATTAGACAAAAACCCAAAGTCTTAGATATCATAGAGCGTGTCGCACACTTCAAGTGGCAATGGGTTTGTCATGTAGCCAGACATAATAACAGCAAATGGATGAAAAAGTTAATTCAATGGCGACCCAAGGAAACAAGGAGGAGTATAGGTGGACCTCCAAAAAGGTGGCTAGATGATGTAAAGAGAACAACGGGCACCCATTGGCAGCAAACAGCTCAAAACAGAAACGCATAGAAGAGATTAGAAGAGGCTTATGTCCTGCAGTGGGCAACAATTAGTTGAAGAAGAAGAAGAATAAGAGATCATTAGAAGTAAACAAATGATACCGAAAAACGAAGTAAAAAATGAACTACGAAATTCCCAGTACATACACTGTCTTCTTCTTCTTCCTCTTCGGGTGTCTATCTGTTCCAGACTTTGGCTATCATATTGGTTAACACAACTTTGTTTATAGCCACTCGGAAGAGTTCTGCGGTTGTCATGGAAAACTAGGTTCTTAAGTATTTCAGCCATGAAACAGATACATCTATTTATTGCATGTAATATATTTCTATCTTCAAAAACAGCACAGTACAACTAGGGGAATGACGAAAGTAAATGACACGCCTTAAAACAAGTTCTCGGTTAAAACAAAAATGTTTTGCAACTATGCTTAAAATTTTACATAGATCGAAATAAACAAATTAATCTTTAATCATTTTCAAAAGATCTTTCAGTCAAGCTGTATATGAAAACATGGTGGTTGATGGATGATGTCGATGAAGCCGAGCTAAAATTAACATTGTTGTAGTGTTTCCATCGTGGAAACGTGTTTCTAGTAACTCATTAATTTATAATAAACCTCAATTTGTGTAAAAAGTGACATAACTATCACGTCCTCTATTTGCGCTGATAAACTTCACAGAGTACCAGCATCGAAGCCTCTCCATCAACGGCATTTCTGTGGACGCAGAAAAATCAAATTTCTGAAGTGGTCGACCTTCCTACGTTTTCTTAGCGCTTTAACGAAGCTTTTTAGTCCATCCACCATGTACGCTGATAGATAGAACATCGACAACATACACTCTTCCACTGGTAATAATCTGCGAAGCAGATTAATTGGTTATCTTATCGAAGTTGTAGAAATCATTTCTCAACACATGAAAAAAAAACTTGATTGTTTATCGTAGAGAGTGCTATTTCTTGGGAACATCTCCTTTTCCTTATAAATCCAGTTACTTGTGTTAAGGTTCGTGCGATATCATTTGCAATACTTTTAAAAATAGTAGATGTTAATTAAAGCTCAACCGTCCTTTTTATTCCATCTATTGTAAAATATTGGTATAAAATATAGAATCATTTCTCTATTAAGCACTTATATACATATACAGGGTGTATCAGAAATAGGTACACATATTAAATCCGATGGTAGATTACAATATATACAAACTCGAAAAAATATTTCTTTGGCAATGGGACCCTTAAGATATGAGAAAATAATAATTGAAAATTTGACTCAAAATTGTTTGAGTACCGCAGGATAATAACAAAAATTTGAGTTCAAAGACATGTTATGCATGTTATCACAAGCCAGACAAGTTTTTACATTTTTGCCACTTTGGATTTACTTTACAATTAGGTAATAACCTTCTACAGCTTAAATGCATTTTCTATGTATCATCAGCAGTTCTCAAACAAAATTTTATTTTATTTTTTAATTCAAAAAAAAAACTTAATGATTTTTGAAAAATGAATATGAAATGAATCTATTACTGGTTTAAATAATTGTACTTATTTCTGATACACCCTGTATATATATGATATTAACTAGCTTTTTTTTAGTATATTATGAACTTGACAAAATTGTGTAAATAAATGCTTTTTAACAGCAACTTGCATCTAATAAGTCTAAAGGTTGACAGGTACTGATTTTTGAACTTTTAACTAAATGCTCTTATTTTTTGCGGTCAATATGGTGGACCACCGCAATTATTGAAAATCTTATATTTCAGTTTTACCAATAAAATAATTATAATTGTTTTACAGTTAATGATTAATAACTTCAATGTAGGGTTTGCAGACGTCCCGGTTTTCCAGGATTGTTCCGATTTGGGGTCTTAAATTCCTCTGTCCGATAAGAGACTTCCGAACCGTCGAAGTGGAGTCCAGTCATTGGACCATTGTTGACTTGGTGGAGGATTTATCTCCTGAGGTATTCCTCAGCCACGTTACTTTAGCTAGTTCAAGTTCGTACTGAAGATGGCAGCTTAGTTTAGAGTTTAGATTGTTGTTGTGGTCGTGTAAGTTCTTAAAACCTCTCTTCACATCTTACACATTAAGTTTCCCAAATACCTACTCTTGATGAAGTTAAGGATTTTTTTGGGAACTGTCTTTCCTGTGTTGGGGCATCATTGTTACCTCTCTTAAGAATTTTAGCCTTCTGTAAGCCAGTGCATGACAGTTGTTCTAAGTCAAATGGAGAAGCCTTTTGGCCTTCGAAGGCAAATTGCTTATGAATCTTTTCGTTTGATATTGGCCTAGAGTGTTGACCCAGTGGAACTTCTGCTGTCCCTTTTCCCACTTACAGACCTCCTCCACAATGTATCTGTTTGCAAGTTCACAAAAAGGTTTGGGTTCGTAAAAGGCAGCTTTCGCTCCTTCTTTTGCAAGGAGATTGGCTGTTTCGTTTCTTTCTATTCCCGCATGACTAAGCACCAACGTTAGGGTAGCCCTATTGTCTTTACCAGTTATTTTAGGGATTGTTTACTGTCAAAGATAATTTTACACTCAAAAGTGTAAGGGCTTAGAGCTTTAAGAGCCGCTTGATTATCGGTTAGTATACATATCCCTGTATCAATTTTGGAGCCATTCGTATCCATATGTTAGCTCCATTTGCTAGTTGTGACAAAGTGGCTGTAGTCTCCTCGCGGCTTTTTATAACCACTTCAAAGGGGCAGTAAAAATCACATTGTGTTAGGATTTTATCTGTGGATTTGACCAACGATTTTGGGTGACTTAAATTCATAATTCTCAGATGCCCAACCAGATCTTCTGGTTTAAAAGATGTCTGTTCCAGCCTTGAGGCACTCATTCTTGCTTCCTTCCTCACATGTAGGTGTAAGGGTAAGAGGTCTAGCATCGCATCCATAGTAGCCGTGGGATAGAAGCGCATCGCCCCTGTTACCCCCAGGCAAGCAAGTCTCTGTATTTTTTGGAGTTTGCTTATTATGTTTATTTGTTCAGTTTTTGGCCACCGTACCAAAGCGGTATAGGTGACCAGGGTCTCACGACCATGAGTTTTCTCGATATGCGAATTCTATGTGAGTTTGATGGCAGCTTAGTTGCCGAAATATGTATTTACGTGTTCGAAATATCATGGTAGTAAAGGGTTTTCCAAAGTTTACTAAAAAACTATCCCGAAAATTTGAGTTTGTAATAAATATGTATTATTAAAAGTTTGTAATAAATATGTAGTAATGGTGTTTTTTGGCTGTCTAAGCTGTTACTTATTTTATGGAATGGTTTGCATAAGTTGCGAAAGGGGGAGGGAGCAGCAGGTGCAATCGCCCCAGCAGGATTTTTATCGTGGCTGATAGTACCTTTAAAATTGGAATTTTTAGCTATTTCCTTTCAATTTTTCTTGAGCCTCCTTCCGGACAGGGGGTGGACCACACAGACCCCACCTTTTTCAAAATCAGCTCTCTGCAGGAAAGTGATTTTTTCAGGATAAACAGAATGCTGCTTTTGAAACTAATCTTGACCTTCTGTCATTGATTCGTATGTCGAAGGTATTTTGCAACGTTAAGTAAATTTGTAGATATATGGTACTATGAACCGAATATTAAAAAAAATGGAAATGCAGATTGCTGATTTTGGTATTACATCCTTCATATGAATTGTATGATCTAACATGTATTATTGTTGTAAAAGCAAATCGCAGAAACGTATACATTCCTAATTCTGGAAAAACATTTCTTAAAATAACACATCAATAAAAAATGTTTATTTGAAAATACAGTTTATATATAATTTTTATTAAGAATTCAAATCATAAATTTCGTAGTTACCTGCACAGTATATTTAAACCGATTCTAGTTAAATTCGTAGACTGAGCCCCGACCTTGCTTTGGTAGATTCTTTAAAATTTAATAAAGAAGTTGTGTTGAGGTGTACTTATGTTATCGATTTATATATTTAGTGTTTTTGACAGGTTGGCTTGACGTAATGGGATTGCAATTGCGTTGTTATTCTGTAGGCGAGGAAAATATACAGGATTGACGACAAAGTGGTTTATTGCATTATGTACGTAGTTTGGCCAATAGACTCAAAAAGTCAGAAGTGATTAATTATTGTAAGGGTAGAGACGTGAAGTAGTAATGATTGTATTATATGGTTGGCAACAGAACGTCGTGTGAGTGAAATGCTGTGTGCCCTTAATTAAGCTGTATATTCGTAATTTATTATATGCGAGTTATTAATTTATTATTAGAGCTGTGTGTCCCCGATGTTGTTAATTTATTATTGGCCTGTGTGCTTCTAATTTCTAATCACAGCTGTATGCTCCTAGCTTATTATCTGAGTTGCAGATTAGTAATTTATTATTAGAGATATTATTAGAGTTGTGTGCTCCTAATGTATTACTCGAGGCGAAAGTTGTTAATGTATTAATAGATCGGCGTGCTTCTAATTTACAATCGGATCGGTGTGGTGTTAACCTGTAACTAGGGCGGTGCGCTCGTAATATATTATTTGAGTTGTAAGTTATTAAGTTATAATAAAAATTGTGTGCTCATAATGTATTATCTGAAGCATTATTAAAAATGTGTGCTCCTAATGTTGTTAATTTATTAATAGATCTGAAAACCCCTTACCACCACGATATTTAGAACATCTAAATACGTATTTCGGCAACCAAGATGCCATCAAATTTATATGGAATTCGCACATCGAAAAAACTCTTACAAAAGCACAAATGACTTCATGGATGTACCAAAGGCTTTTTGGGAAGACATGGGGGTTAATATTTAAAATGATCTACTGGTCATATATATATATATATATATATATATATATATATAATGGTCGTGAGCCCCTGGTCACTTATGTCGCTTTGGTATGCTGAACAAATAAACATAATTAGCAAACCCCGAAAAATACAGACTTGCTTGCCTGAGTGTAATAGGGGCCATGCACTCCTTTCCCACAATCGCTATGGAGGCGATGCTCGACTTCCTATCCTTACACCTACATGTGAGGAAGGAGGCAAAAGGCCACATTTTTTAAACCAGGAGATCTGGTAAGGACTCTCAGAATTATGAATCTAATTCACCTAGAACCGTTGGCCAAATTCACAGATAAAATGCTAACACAATGTGACTTTGACTGCCCCTTTGAGGTGGCGCGCGGAGACTACAGCCACTTTGTCACAACTAGCAAATGGAGCTAACATATGGTATACGGATAGCTCCAAAATGTATGAAAGGTCATGTGGACTTGCAAAAGGACACGTTGTGGAAAAGTGGAAAAAGCAACAGAAGAAGTCCCACTGAGTTAACACTACCGGCCAATATTAAGCGAAAAGTTTCATAAGCAATTCGCCTTCGAACATCAAAAGATTTCTAGGACAACTTAAAGCAAATAACAGGCCTCCTGACCGGACATTGCCTTTTCAGATACCACTAAAAAATTGACCAAGCCGACAACAATACCTGTAGATTCTGCGCACTAGCAAAACAAACTGTAGGACATGTATTATGCAACTGTAATGCATTGGCATACAAATTCCTTGAAGAGGTAGCAGTGATGCCCCAACACATAGGAAAGACAGCTCTCAAAAAATTCTGAATTTCTTCAAGAGTTTAGGTATTTGGGAAACATAATGTGTAGGGTAGGTACTCACAAAAGAACTTCTTAGGTCGAAGTGAAGAGACACGACCCTAACAACAATCTAAACTCTAAACTAAACTGCTATCTTCTGTATGAACTTGAACTAGCTACAGTAACGTGGCTGAGGAATACCCCTGGAGGTAAGTCCTCCAACAAGTCAACAACGAAAGTCCTATGACTGGACTCCAGTTCGACGGTGCGGAAGTCTCTTATCGGGACACAGGGATTTAAGACCCCAAATCGGGACAATCCTGGAAAACCGGGACATCTGGCAACGCTACATTAAAGTTGCTAATCATTAATTAGATTTATTACATTCAAGTTGCTGTTGAAAACGTTCTATTTACAAAATTTTGTCAAGATCATAATATACTAAAAATAAGCAACTAAGATTATATATATTATATAAGTGCTTAATAGAAAAATGATTCTGTATTTTATACGAATATTTTATAATAGATGGAATAAAAATGGTGGCTGAGGCTTAATTAACATCTGCTATTTTAGAAAGTATTGCATATGATATCGTACGAACATTAACACAAGTAATTGGATTTATGAGGAAAAGGAGATGTTCCCAATAAATAACATTCTCTACGATAAACAATCAACTTTTTTTCATGTGCTGAGAAATGATTTCTACAACTTCGATAAGCTAACCAATTAATCTGCTTAGCAGATTATTACCAGTGGAAGAGTGTATGTTGTCGATGCTTTTTCTATCAGCGTACATGGTGGATGGACTAAAAACCTTCGTTAGAGCGCTAAGAAAACGTATAAAGGTCGACCACTTCAGGAAGTTGGTTTTTCTGCGTCCTCTGAAATGCCGTTGATGGAGTGGCTTTGATGCAGGTACTCTGTGAAGTTTATCAGTGGAAATAGAGGACGTGATAGTTCTGTCACTTTTTTTACAAACTGAGGTTTATTATAAATTAATGCGTTACTAGAAACACGTTTTAGCGGTGGAAACACTGCAACAATCTTAATTTTAGCTCGGCTTGATTGACATTATCAATCAACCACCACGTTTTCATGTACAGTTTGACTGAAAGATCCTCATAAAATGATTAAAGATTAATTTGTTTAATCCGATATACGCAAAATTTTAAGCATTCGTTGTTAAACATTTTTGTTTTTAACCGGAAACCCTTTTAAAGGCGTGTCATTTACTTTCTCCATTCCTTCAGTTGTACTGTGATATTTATCATATAATTTTGAAGATAGACATATATTATATGCAATAAACATATATATCTTGTTCATGGGTGAAAAACTTAAGAACCTGGTTTTCCATGATAACCACAGAACTCTTCCTAGTGGCTGTAAACAAAGTTGTATTAGTCAATACGATAGCCAACATCTGGGACATAGGCACCCGAAGAAGAAGAAGAAGAAGACGACATTATTCGTAATTCATTTTAAATTTCGCTTTTAGGTATCATTTGTTTACTTTTAATGATAGAAATCTAGACAATATTTATACACTATTTAAGTAAAATTTGAATTTATATTAGGATTGATAGGAAACGGTGGTTTAAGTAAATAAACTTAGGAAAAACCCTTACCACCACGATATTTAGAACACCTAAATATGTATTTTGAATCGAATTGGACTTCAATTGTTGACTTGGCGAAGGACTTATTTCCAGAGGAATTCTTCAGTCAAGTTACTTTAGTTGGTTCAAGTTCCTACTGAACATGACAGCTTAGTTGCCGCAACACGTATTTAGGTGTTCTAAATATCGTGATGGTAAGGGGCTTTCCAAAGTTTACTGAATTTATATGTCCATTGATCAACAGTATTTTCTTTATACACGTCGAAGGCGACCATTTGAGGAAGCTCTTTTCTCGTATGGGAATGCATTGTTATCGAGAGGTTTTAGATATTGAGCTTTGACAGCAATACACGTTTCACACGTAAAGGAACCCAAACATGTGCTTCAGTCCGTATGTCTCTATCTTTCCCTTTGTCTCCTTGTTTCTCTTCTCCTCTCTCAGAAGGTGTGCGTGCGGGTGCGCGCTTGTGTATGCACGACCGCGTTTGTAATGTATATATATATATATATATATATATATATACAGGGTGTCCCAAAACTCCTGGGACATAGAGCTACCACGTATTATAGAGGTCAAAAGAAGTCGATTGGACCCAACTTTGTCATATATCAAAATGTACCGTTTGCCCGTGAGAGGGGTTCAAAGTTTACTTAAAAAATCACATTTTTGTATGCTGTTCAGAAACGTGTGAACCAATTTTAATGAAATTTGGTACCTGGGCACTTCAAAGGAAGCCACTACTTTCAGTAACGAAAGAAACCCAAAGAAAATTGGAGAAGGGTTAAAACCACCCCCACCCCCATAGAATCGTATCATCATCCTTAAAACAATTCTGAACAAATTTATCAGGGGGTGGGGGTGTTTTAACCCTTTTCCAATTTTCTTTGGGTTTCTTTCGTTACTGAAAGTAGTGGCGGCTTCCTTTGAAGTGCCCAGGTACCAAATTTCATTAAAATTGGTTCACACGTTTCTGAACAGCATACAAAAATGTGATTTTTTAAGTAAACTTTGAACTCCTCTCATGGGCAAACGGTACATTTTGGTATATGACAAAGTTGGGTCCAATCGACTTCTTTTGACCTCTAGAATACGTGGTAGCTCTATGTCCCAGGAGTTTTGGGACACCCTGTATATATAATTAGACTTTTTCTTGATAGTGTGCTAAGACGAAAATGAATTTTCAAAGAGTGAGTAGAAAATTCTGTAAAGCCTTTTTAATTCAACTAGAATTCTTTTCCTAAATTCTATAGCTTTAAAAATAAGACCACTATATCGTAAGTCTTTCTGTAAGTCCTTAGGCTTGTATGACACGCTACAGAATTTTGTGCAAAACCCGGTAAAACACATATTACACGGAACAGAATTTTGTACAACAGTTTTTGTACAAAATTCTGTCTATGAGCATGCGCAAATAGGTACAAATTACATTGACATCTGTGAGATAACTGTTAAAATAATCATGTTAATGTCGATAACGTAGAATTCTATCAAAATTTTATAATCTTAGGTTGATACATACGTTCGTAGCCCTTTTATTTATTTATTTTACATGAACGCATGACACAGCAAACAAGCTGTAGCAATAAAGAACGCGAGCGAGATAAGAGAGAGTGCGCAGACTGTCGGCATGGCGGGGTAAACATATACTTCTCTGCCCTCTGTGATCGTTGATAAACACTAGTTTTGAATCCGTATGACACAGAGTTTTGTAAAAACACTTTTTATACAATTCTGTGCCGTGTCATACAGTATGCCGTAAAGTTTTAATAATATAATTGAGGTTGAAGACCACCGTAAAAATAGGTGCTCTACTTGAAATAATTTTCATAAAAACCGGAATGTAAAAAAATTGTGTTTACTGTCGAATGACATGTCCTTATAGCTTAATAAAGGATTATATTTTAATTTTTAATTCAATCAAAGAGGAAAGTACGAAATCCCAACAAATAGGTAACAATCCGATTCTCCGCATTCTTCAGTCAAGCAACCTTGTAATTTGTAAGCTGCAACTTTTGACGCACCGTGTTTGTATTTCTTAATTTAGATGCGTGACTGCTATCGGTTTTTGTCGCGCGCCTGAGTCAGCTGCTCATCTAGAAACGCGTAAATGTTCTAGGGTAAATAATAAACACTTCATCTTGGCCGCCTGGTCATTTATTACGCCTACCTTCAAAATAAGTGTAATTTTTGAGCTCCTTTTTTAAAATTTTGTTTTACCAGCAGTAGATGTTTGGCCAAATTTTGAATTTGAGAATGTTATATTTTAGCCCTTAGTAGAGCGTTAGTGTTATTATATGAAACAAAGTTTCTTGCGATTCATGCTGTAGATATATGCAGCGCAAAATATTTTAAGCATTGGAAATTTATTCGGTCATTTCTGAAATTAGTGCAAGGCTTGAATCGTTTACCTTTAGAAATAACAGAATTAGATGAAAATCTGTTTCCGCATACAAAGTTATGAAATACTATTTTTTATAGGAGCCCGTCAGTCAACAATAAAGAGTAAATAAAACTGTTGTCGTGTAAGGTTTGATAGTTTGTTGATACGCACGAGGTTGAAGGTAAAAAAATTATATGTAATAGTGCTTTAATAACACGCAAACAGCTGTAAATGTTCTTTTAAGATTGTACTAAAAATTAAGATAGATTTTTGAATTTCAACATAAATCATAGTAATCGTTTAAATACTATACCTATACAGATTTTTTAAGTTTCACCACTTTCGTAAACCCCGTGCAGAGAGTTTATAAACACCCTGTAAAAACTAATTCCTAATCAGTAGCGTAAAATGAGTGTTTTACCAGATTTGAGACAAGTTCGCTTAAACCGAAAAGAAATCGATTGAATTCGGAGTTTTTAATAAAATAGCGAGTGGTTTAAGCGCTTTTTTAATATACCGTTTCTTTCAAAGAAAAGTTGTTGACTTCCCCGCTGAAAATTTTGTTAATATTAGCGGACTGCTATTTGGTACAATGAAAATCCCTTCGGTGATAGAAGTCAATGCTTTATAGGATATCCTGAATAGTGAAAGTCCCTGAAAACTCAGTCTACAAAAGGGAGGGTTTAGAGTTCTCAAAATAAACAAACGCATTTTGTGGGGCGTATGATTAAAGAGTACCTTCACATTCGCTTCCGCTTCGACAATGCGATAGCCTTCTATAGTGTTAACATTTATTCGTTATGTACAAATATTCCTAGTAAGCGCAATTACAGATTGTAAAATTACGCAAAGCGGATGCATATAAATTTTCATGGCAGTGGTTCACACATGTGTGCCTGAAAGATGTTTATGAACAATAGATACTAGAATTGCTCGAATTGCAATATTTGCGGCCCCGTAAATTAGCTAGAGCGCAGTTCTGGTTTCGTCCCGTAAATCTTTAGGAATTTTTAGAACTAGTAGGTGAATGCGGTCGTTGTGTTTTAATTCAAAAATTCAAATAGGTTTTAGTATTCTACGCGAATTCAGGTCACCCGGAACATCCGGAATAGCAGGACGGTTATTGGATAAGATAAGGGGCAGCGATACTTAAAATGACCCAGGTTTGCGCCGTATACACATCAATTTCAGTAATAGGAAATGTTAAGTAATAAAGGAGTCTCAGATACCCGCAAAGATTTGGTGAGGCGAAAATCCTGATAAGCTCATTGAAAATATATTCAGAGGGCATTCGGTTTTCATCAACAAAAAAAAAAAGGGAAATGTCCCTAAAATAGAAGGATGTAATAGATAACCTAAGATAAGATAAGTCGGAAGTATAGAAAAACACGTAACGCAATTTGTTTAAGAGATTGTTAACTGCCGTGCTTTAATACCTTTTTCGTCTAACTGCTACTATGTTCTTGCTTACAGCGTTCAGGTATCAAATTGAGTTTAATGTCTAAAATTAAAGGGAACTTTAATTTCAAATGTGACATGGCGCGGAATTTTTAAAAGATGAAAGAACTTGTAGCACTTTTTTATATAAAAGCATAACTTTTCTTCCCATTAAAACTTCAATTGCGTCCAACGTTTCCCTGACTTTTTCAGCAGTAATTGCGCATCAACGCTGGTTTTCATAATTAATCAAAATCTAACTAATTGACATAAAACGAAAAATGTCCAATTAATAACAAATGTTTGGGTTGGTTTACTCTTTGAATTATATATTCTATCACTCACCACCCAGAGAGTTCACTAAAAATAAAGAGAATTGGGGGGTAAACTCAGGTCCGCTCCAAACTCAATGTAAGCGCCCCAAGGGCGCCACGTGAAATATTTCTGGGTGGGTGGGAGGGGGGGAGGGGGGGTTGATGCGAAACGTACAGAAGCAATTTTGTTTGAGAAAAGTATTGACCTATTGAAGCGCGAACGTATTTGATAATTTATACCTATTAATAAATTCTGCAACAGGCATATAATGTATTTTAAACGACTTGTATATGTTATTTGTTTCATAAAGCTGAATAAATCTAATGAAAACTACCAAGGGCGTATCCAGTTCAAAAAGGAAGGGGGGGGGGAGCTTTATGAATTCAACTTCTTTCATGGGGGAAGGGGTCTATGGGGGACATGCAATAATACACAATTACAAAAGAAAAACACTATTAATAAAACAAAATTTTTCTACAGCTTGCACTAATTGTCCCTTATTTTCGAAAACCCATTGATGATGAGGGCTTAGCATGGCTAACCCATTTAACCTATTTTCACCGATAGTGCTTGAACGCTCTACAGTGCTTGTTGTGCAGGGCTGTGAAAGCAAAATCAGTAGCACCTTTCTAATGATTGGAAAAAACAGTTCGCTCTTTTTTAAAACCTCGATGATACCTGACGCATCTTTTGCCTCATTCCACATTTTGAACCACTATTCCCTTTCTCTTTCGATGCTTTCCAAATTGTAAAAAGTTGCACAAGTACTTTCATTCCATTCCGCCAATGAAACATCTCTCATGTGTGGAAATGTGTCAATGAAAATGTGGGCGATTTGTTTGCAGAAAATCTGACCTAAAGATAATATGATGGAATCTAAGTAAGAAATTATTAAAGACCTTCTCCAAAATTCGGATGGATTTCCGGCTGGAGAGTTGCTTGTATGCATTTGTCGGCTAGCAACGCGAGTGGCGTTTATATCAACATTCAAATATTTTGCAGTTTCGCTTGCTTCTTTCAGAAGTCAGCTTGACGTTCTCCGCATCTTCCCGATTCTCTCTTAGCATGACGAGAATAGTTTGAATGTGCTGGTTAGCTATTACTATGCCTTCAATTGAAGTGTATTTGCTACGGGTTACAGCATAGAGAAATACTTCGCAATGAATGCTACTGACACAGCAATTAAAGATCTGTACGCTGCCGCATGCATTTGATATACATCTTTTCTTGTTGGTGCATTACCCTCTTCAGCTATTGTCTCTAATGCTTCAACAATATTGACCAAGTGAATACGGATGCTCTGATACTTCTACTTGTACTCTAGTTTCACACAATATAGGAATGTTAGCAATAAGTTTGTGTCGTAAAACGGACTCGCGAAAAAATGTGATTATTTCCTTGATAGTTCCAACGCAGTTTCGAATTTCTGGGATAACGTTTACGTCGCTCACGACAAGGTTTAGCTTGTGCGAGGAGCAATGGAAATACAAGGCTTTATTGTATTTTTGCCTCGAGATCGCCTGCACTCCCCTTTTTTTCTCAGACATGGTGGAACATCCGTTCAAGCCTAACCCCACACACTTATCAGGGTCTCCGTTGAAATTTGTCACAAAATCTTCAATGGCTTTGGCAATACTTTTGGCATCAAGCTTTTCAAGCTCTACAAAGCCTAAACATTCTTCTACATTTGTGTTGGTGTATAATACACGTACAGGTTGTAGTTCTTATCACTTTTAACAGATGGCGTTAATGAGGGAGGTCTGGGCTCCATTATCTATCTCCCTTAAATACGTCACTGATGACCGGGAATACTATCTATTTTCCAGATATATGACGATCAACATTTGTGTAAATTTCACAAACAAACTTTGAACTTGTCGTTTAATTGTTTTTTTGTTGAAATACAATTAATTTTTGTAGTTGTTCATAGGTTATTTAAATCATAAACTGAACAAAAATTTAAAAAATAGCTGATACTAATTTATATACTATTGTAATTATACTAACAGAGGAAATGTTAAAAATATTCATATAATTCAAATAAAAATTGCATTCTTCTTGAGTGAACTTTAGTAAATCTGTCTACTGACTTATTCATAAAGTTCTTATCAACATCAATATGATCTTATGTAAACTTAACATGCACAGTCCGCCGAGCCGATCATTTCCCATCGTCAATCCAAGCGTCCACTCTTGCCCCCCTACCCGGTGCCCATGTAGCGCTCCAAAGTGGGGTCCATCCAACAGCCAGTTTGGGGCAGCGGTAATCCCACGGAATATATAAAAAAAATGTTTTTATATTCTTTTCTGACAGTTTAAAACTTTTAATAATGCCACGTAAATATAGAAGACTTTTTAGAATGAAGGACTCTTTGGGCTACTGCCAAAAACGCGCTGCTGTTGGTACTATTTCGGCGGTGACGGAGCAGGATCCTTTAAACTGTATACAAAAGTTTGATTTAACTATCGTATCGCCGATCCGACAACGGCCAGAAACAGCAGGAATGTTCGAGAATTAGGTGGCCCACATATATAAAAGGCGCATGGAGGTTCCTCGTAATATGCAATAACTAATAAAAAAATAGTTGCGTATGTATACATTAATTCAGAACACCTCTTTTTAAAATTTGGCCGACCCCTTAAATAGGTTGGCTAGGGGTGGTTTATACCACATTAAGCAGTGTGCACTGTGTGGAAGAGGATATTTTATTGCTTTACTGGAAATTGCATTGGTTTTGAAGTTTATTAAGCTGTTAATAATTTTTATGCAATATTTAAAAATATGATGAGGCTGTCGGCTAAATATCAGCGTCTTAGACTTCTACCCTAGAAGCCTGGGTTTCAGCTCTCAGCATCGGAACACTGGAACAACTGTTATTCCGCACATGGCAATTGCAAATCAACGAAGCGTTCTGTCGAGTAAAAGTGCCTGTCGTGTACAATCCACGTTAAGACCTCTACGAGCTTACGAAGAAGAAACCTAATATATGTAACTTACATGTTCAAAGTTAGCAAAAAAAATTAATATATCTATATCATACCGTGAATGTCGATTTTAGAAAAAGAATGGTTATATAAGATTTTTTAAATACGAATTTATGATTGATTTTCTACCTCTAGACAGCGTATTTGTTTCGGTTTATTTATATCGTCATGTTTATTAATTTTTCTGAACATTTGAGGAGCCTCAAAGTCATTTAGCGTCAGGGATATCCTACTGTCTTAATCGCTGCTACTGTTTGTTTATTTATATTATAAATTTTGTTGTGTATTTACCTTGTTGACAGAATAAAGATTATACAGCATTGTTAACTCAGTTGAAATATACAGTGTCAATTTAATTATAGCGGCTTTGTGAAAATATGTGTTACACCAGCGCGTGTACTTCTAAATAGGTTATTTAACATCATTTATAATTATTCCATACTGTTTTCTAGGAAAGAGGTACGTATGTACTACTGTAATTGAGGTTGTGTTGGTTAGTATTATCTAATAGAATGCAACAAACTTTTTTAATTCTCTTGACGCAACTTAACTAACAAGTCATTAAAATATTAATAGTAAAATAATATGATTTAAAAGTAATAAACTTTCAACATAATTCCTAAACTTATACAAGGATGGTTCATCAATTATTGTCTCTAACATAGAAGGCATTGACCGACAAATGAATAATTCTTTCCTGGAAATGTTCTTTATTGACATTAATATATGCCAAGTTGCAGGTGCCTGTCTTCTTGTTTTTAAAAGTTATACATTTAATATTACTATGGTGCTGGTGATTTTGTTGAAATGGAAAAATTCGAGACAACGGCTGTGATAAAATACCTTTTCAAGAAGGGTTTATCACCGCAGGACATTTATAATGACATGTTCGGAGTGTTGGGTGATTCTTCCCCGTCATATCAAGTTATTAAGGATTTGTGTGGGATTTCAAATTAGGAAGGAAGTTGTGTCAACATGTACCAGGTGCTGGATCACCAAAAACGGTTGTAACTTAAGAAAATATTGATTTGGTCCACGATATGTAACTGCTTTTCCGTAGGAAGCGTTGAAAAAATTTTGCACGAAGAATTGAGGCTGAATAAAGTCTGAGCACGATGGATTCCTAAAATGGTATCACCTGATAAGAAATGGGCCAGGTTTCTCACTGCTGCGAGTAATTTGAGATTAATGGACACGGATTTGGATGGATTTTTGGAAAGATTTGTAACTGTCGGTGAAACCTGGCTTCATCACTTTGATGCAGAGTCAAAACGGCAGAGTATGGAATGGCAGCATCTTGGTAGCATGTGACTTCATCGGCCGGAAAATGTCAACAGGGTTTTGGGATTCTAAGGGAGTTCTTCTTGTTGATTATTTACTACGCGATCACACAATAATTGGAGACTACTACGAAAAACTCATACCAAAAGTTCGTGAGGTTATAAAGCAAGAAAGACGTAGAAAATAGAAACGTGGCGTTCTGGTCCACCAAGACAACGCTCCCGCTCACAAAAGCTGTGTTTCTATGGTTGCTATCCACAATGTAGGATTTTAGAACAACCCCTATATTCGCTAGACCTGTTTCACTCCTAATTAAAAGAACATCTTCGGGGGGACTCATTTGCACGTGCTTCTATATCAGGAACAATAAATTATAAACCACCCTAGTAGTACGATTACAATAAAATCCATTTTCACACTTGCAAAAACTGACCACCGCGTTCGGTTATACACAAATTAATGTCTACAGCTAATTATATCAGACAAATTGTCGCTTGTATTGTATTACCTCAGCTGTTTCCCGATCAACGGCTCACGACGTCAGTGTCTTTACCTTTATTATAAATACATTTCATATCTCCATCTACCAGTTGTATGTCATGACTGTTAGCATAATTTTATTGATTAATTATTCATTGATACTATTACTTGAGGCTTTTCTAAGGCTATAGTAGAAATTTAAAGGGTTTTGAATGTCGACACGAAACGTGTAACAGATTCAAGACCCTAGAAATGATTACAAAATAGTGAAATGATCTATAAAAGAGTGCTTCAATTGCTACAAATCAATAATTTAGAAAGAAAATTAGAAAGAAGATAGATCTAAGAATACATTCTAATAAAAATCATTTTATACAGAGTGTTTTTAGAAGGTACCAAGTAAACATGTGTCATAAAAAAAATTGCCGGAGTCTCCACCTATTTGGGGCTCTTTGGAGTAAGTTATTGTAAGTTTGATTGCAGGATCCGTTTTGGCATCAAAAGTTTATTCAATGTTCCAAATTTTGTAATTCATTCTAGCTCAAGTGGTTCACACGCTATTCCAAGAAGAACCATACTCGGCGATGCACCTTTACCGGAACTTTGCTCTTTTGTAGATAATACCGCGTATTATTAGATATTCATAACGAGCAAAACAACTATTTTGTGAAACTAAACATTTTAAACAGTCACAGATCAAAGTTGGCATGAATTTATAGAAGCAAAAGGAAATGTGAAGTATAACTGTCAGATTGATGTTGGAAAGTACCCAAAAATCAGTATATTGAAACTTCACTTATAGAATTCATGTTTAAATACGAAATTAATCTCATATATTTGACAGTCGGCAACACTTTATGCGATATTTGATCTTAAAACTGAATTACATACAAGTTATTCCTTTTTTGGCTCCAATCAAGTAATTCGTTCTGTTTCAATACCTCTTCGCGTATTTTACGATTGACCACACACTGTTGGCGGCAATACCAAATTTTGCGACGACATCGTTTTGTTTGACACCCTTATCGACGTCTTTTAACACTTTTAACTTGTCTTCAATATCAAACATTTTCTTTTTGCCATTTTTAATTAACTGCTTAATTCAACACCAAAATAGCAACGAACAAATACATATACAATACTAGATAGACTGCACATTAACGGATCTGAAAACGAATGATTATTTTAAGTGTTTCTCTTAGAATCTCGTCCATTGGCTGTACAAACGCAATAAGAACTGCTACGAAATTTTATAATCCGTTTACAAATATATTTACACATGTAGTTGACAAAGTTTGACAAATTTCTTAGAAAGACACAAATTAGAAATAGTATTTCATAATCAGCTCAAAATTTTATGTGTATACGCGAATAATATAGTAAAAGTTTGAAAGAAAAACATCACAATATGGAGGCTTTACTTCATAATTGTATCTGAAAGTCAAGATGCTCGCAAGAATATCATTATATACAAAAAAAATTATTAGAAGAGGGTTCACTATACGGGAGTATTTAAATCTACACAAGAAATGTTCTGATTAAAAAAATTTGTAAATTGGTTTTTCAGAGGAGTACGAGGATAAAACTTGTTTTGTGGGAAAATGGCTAAAACATGTATTTGGTTTAGCTTTTATGTCTCCCGCAGAAGCCCGTGAAGTATTTTGTTTTGAATTTATGTCTGATAAACCGAAAGTCAGCTGTTTTTGCGATTAATTAGTGCAGAACTACATTGATGAAAACTCCAGTTTCCACCTTATATGTGGGCTGCGATATCATCAAGCGTAGCTCGCACAATGAATGCTTGCGAATCTTTTCATTCGCATTTTAATGAGAGCTTCTATTCGCCACACCCAAATATTTTTAAGTTTCTTGTTATAATTGAGGAGTTTCAAATATCTACTTATGTAAAAAATTAAGAGCACTAATCCTACTAATAAAATATTACGTGTAAAACAGAAAAGAAACAGCTGTTTTTGTAGGAAGCTATAGCTTCATACAGAAACAGTTCAACATCAATCAATAGAATGAAATATATAACACCAGTGTGTTATCAGCATTTGCAGGTTTGTCAATTTAAAATGTAGGTAGGGTGTGTAAGGGTATATGTATGTATGTAAATGTAGATTTTACAGTAGTTTTGAATGTAAATGTATTTTTGAATTGTTTAAAAATTACTAACTATCTGTGTGAAAAAGTTAGATATAGTTGTACAGTCTAGTATGTGTAGGAGAAAATAGCCTTCAAGAAATTTGCAAATACTGTTGTTATTATGTGATCAAATTATTGACCGCTGAAAATATTATTAGCAAGTAGAAACCCAGTGGTAGTAATGCGGATTGAAGAACGTTCGCGATCTTGGAGGTAGTATCTGACCGTGGTGGGGAACTAACCCACCCTCCTTAAAAATTTATTATTGTAAATAAGCACTAGTCTCTAAGTTTCCAAGTTCCCTTTTTTCTATGGACGTTAAAATGCTCGGTTTATATATTATTGAATTTTTATTATACATTAGTACTATAGGTTCTGGAGATCCAAGGGTTATTATACCACCCTCTGCCACTATATTCGTTCTCTTCTCATCTTTCTATTTGTAATGTTTTAAGGTGATTCTAGACACCAAATTGAACTGGAACCAACATTTGCAAAGAACCACTAACAAGGTAAAAACAGCCTTGATGATGGCAAGAAGTGCCTTTGGAAATAAATGGGGATTAAAACCAAAAATGGTCCATTGGTTTTACACAACGATGACAAGACCGACAATAACCCATGGTTTACTAGTATGGTGGACCAAAGTAAATCAGAGACAAACGATAAACCAGCTTCTTAGTATTCAAAGTCTGGCTTGTCTCTGTATAACAGGAGCATTCCGAAGCATTCCGACAATAGCACTAGAAGCTCTCCTGCAACTTCCTCCTCTAGATATAATAATTAAGGGCGAGGCACGCTTGGAAGCGTATCGCCTAAACTGCACGGGGTAATTGGAGAAGCACCCAACACACATGGGGACACTCCAAAATAATAAATGTAGTATCTGGCCCAAAATTAAAAATGGGAACGGACTACATGTTAACAAAATATTCTTTTCACGAGCAACGGAGTCGGAGCTGGTGTATACGGCAGCAAACCAAAATATATTACCTCCATATATCTGGGGCAAACTGCTACAATATTCCAAGCTGAAACCTATGTAATTTTAACAGCAATAGAAGAGAACATAAGAAGGGGCTATACGAACAAAACCATCCTTATTATCTCTGACAGTCAGTCAGCTTTGAAAACCCCGAATTCAAATCAGATTAAATCAAAACTTATCTGGAACTGCCTAACACTGGAAACCTCTAACAAGGTAAAACTTGTGTGGGTGCCAGGCCACAGACGCATAGAAGGAAATGAAAACGTAGATAAATTATTAAAACTAGGATTTGAAACACCGTTCACAGGGCCTGAACCTGTTGTCTGTCTAACTAAGCGGACAGTGAGAGGAGCAGTTAAAGAATGGATCGTAACCAAACATTCGGAACACTGGAGACTCTCACCTCGACAAAGACAAAGCACAGCTATGATGGGTAACCACCCCTACAAGCTTACTAAAACAGTGCTACAACTCAGTAGGACTCAAATTGGAGTAGTGACAGGACTCCTGGCACTTCAGACAACACCTCTACAACATAGAGCTATTTAACGAACGGTTTATATGCAGGCTATGTGGCGGGGAAGAGGAAACAGCCTCCCACATAATATTCCAATGCGAAACCTTAGCTCGTAGAAGATATAAAATCTTTGAGGGCACTAATCCCAACGAGATACAACCGCCAGCTAGTTTGATCAACAAATTCCTAGACCTGATAAAGGGGACGGATCTACTTGACAGCGATTAGAGACAGAAAGGGATGCACAAAAGTCCCAAGAGGCCGCAGTGTCAAAGGGCAAAAACAACCCTCCCCGTACAATCAATTAAGCAATCAAAGGTCACTCCTGACTTGATCAAACAATCACTTTCTTCTATTGCTGACTATAGCTCTCGCCAGTACCATCCTTATTGAACGTTCTTCTGGTAACCGTTTAATTCTTATCTGCTTGAGTCCTTACGTCAGTATCACGTTAGTTATAGTGTGCTTGTTGTAGATCTCGTAGATTTGTTCTTCGTTTTTATTAAAATATATATATATATATATATATATATATATATGTATATAATAAAATTTAAATAACAGAACCATTTGTGAAAGCTATAACATTATGACACATGGTCACCATAAAATTAAACATCGAATTTTGTAAGTGAATACAATCAGATGTTGCTCATTTTCATCAATTATATACGCACTTGATACGCAAAGCATTTTTGGAATTATTCAATTTATTTCCTGCTCCTATAAAGTCAATATATATTATATATATATATATATATATATATAAACCCGGAAGGAGAGTATTTGGTCGTAGAAATATGAAGTTAAAGATGTTGGTTGTTGGGGTAATCGACCAAGGGCAAGAAATTAAACCACCCTTTGCTATTAAGCTAAGCTTTCGGAAAACTTTATTTCCTTCCTCAGAG